>JAKLND010000073.1:0-126179 GCA_022813125.1 Septoriella neoarundinis | reverse complement strand
ATAACAACCAGTGTGCCTGTTGAGGTTGTCAAGCTCCGATTCGGCGAAGCTTCCCCAGACGTCCGCTTGCGGTCTCGCCCAAAGTTCACGTCAACTGAACCCAGTGCGACATCACTGGCATCAAAGCGAGCATTGCTACATTGCCGCATCTTCTCTCTCAATCACTCTTTCCTTCATCTAGCGACTAGTCGCATCTTTCATTTGTCGGACTACTTCGACAACCAACAATATGGATCGCAGCCTGGACGAAATCATATCTGAGCGCCCGGTACGACCAACAGACAGAGACGCAGCCCGACGTCGAATGCCACAGCATTGTCGCTAACACCCGCACAGCAGCGCGGCGGCGGCCGCAGATCAGACAGACGCGCTCCTCCCCCTCGAGGCCCCCGCAGAGACGAAGGCCCCCGCGACGGCGTAAGAAAGGTACGACTGCCCCCGCAAGCCATTGGACTGCACCTGCTCACCCGCCGACGAAGGTGCCGCTTCCCTGTCCTCCTTCTTGAAAACCGATTCGATCCGATCCTCGCTCGCGCGGCGCGAGCGCGACGCCCTTGCGCTCCCCACCGGCGGCCGCGGCGGCGGACTCGAGAGACGACTCAGGCAGCAAACGAATGCGAAACTGACTACGACCCTCCGGGCTTGCAGAACCGACGCGACGACAGAGCCGATGTTGACGGGTGGGTTGATCTGAAGATTTGTCGGGAGGAGAAAGGCGGAAGGCTGACTTGCGAACAGCGACTGGGTACACGATCGCTACGACGAAGACCGCTCTGGCCGTCGCCGTGGCGGATATGAAGATGACTACGAGTACGACAGGCGGGCACCCCCCAGGCGCGCGCCTGACGAGTAAGTTGGGATATGGACAGCATGTATGTCAGCAACGAGCTGACAAGACCCAGCGACACGGGAAAGATCCGCGTGGACAACCTCCACTACGAGCTCACAGAAGACGACATCAGCGTATCAGCCACCCTCGCCTCTAAACAGACCACAACTCTATCTGACACCAACAACAGGAACTCTTCAACCGCATCGGCCCCGTCCTCTCCGCCCGCCTCCTCTATGACCGCTCCGACCGCTCGCAAGGCACCGCCTTCGTGACCTACGAAGACCCGCGCGACGCCCGCGTCGCCGTGCGCGAGTTCGACGGCGCCAACGCCAACGGCCAGCCCATCCGCCTGACACAACTGCACGGCAACAGCCGCCGCGGCGGCGCCGAGGGCGGCTCGCTGTTCGACCGCATTGAGAAACCCAGCAGGAGCATGTTCGAGCGCATCGACAGCAGCGACGACGTCGGCGCGCCGAGGAGAAGGGGTGGAGGTGGACGCCGCGACGACCGCAGTTTCAGTCCGAGGAAGGGCCTGCGCGCCGAAGATGCTGGGGACCGCTATGCGCGCGATTCGCGGTCGCCTTTGCCTGGACGTCGTGCGCCGCGGGAGCGTGGTGGTCGCAGGCCTGGCGTCAGGAGGGAGGAGAATGCCCGTGGTGGGGCCAGGGGAGGCAAGAGGGGCGAGGGCAGACCGGGTGCGAGGCCGAAGAAGACGGCTGAGGAGCTCGATGCTGAGATGGAGGATTACTTTGGCGGCGGCGGTGGTGGGAATGGCGCTGAGAACAATGAGTCCACGCAGCAGCAGTCGAATGGCGGCGGAGCCGCTGCTCCTGCTGCGGCTCCTGCGGCTGTCGGCGACGACGACATCGATATGATCGAGTAAAGAAGTTGACTCTCGCGGGAAACTGGTGAGGGAAAAAAGCCCGTCTGTAAGAATATGTCTTTGCGTCGTTGAGAACTTGCATTATAAACCCAGGGTATCCAAAAATGCCACTCGAGACGCCACGCTAGATCAAGATCGGTGCCAGAACCAACTACATGCCATGCAATGCCGAACACCGCCAAAGAGTTACGAAAGTCCAAACGCCAAAGGCGTCCGCTCAAGGAGCCTTTTTGCTCTTCTTCTTGCTCTTCGTTTGTCGTGCTCCCCCTTTTTCCTCCGATTGTTCATCCTCTAAGGCGAGCTCTTCTAATTTGTCCACGAACTCATCACCCTCCTCCTCAAACACCTCAAACTCCCCCTCCTCCCCAACAACATCCTCCACCGCCAACCATCCCTCCTCAACCGCCCACGCAACCAACTCCCCCGCTCTCCCCAAACTCCCCTCAGCTCCCAACACGCCCGGATCCAGCGCCTCTTGCACCGCCAGCAGCGCATCCTCCAGCTCCCGCCCCCTCTTCCACCGCGCGTGCGCTTCCGGCTTCGCTTTCTTCGACGGGCACCGCGAACTCGATGGCCACGCCATCTGCTCCAGCAGCATGTACAGCACGTAGTGCAGCCAGCAGAGGTTCGTGAGCGGGTGGAACTGCGCCCAGTTGCGGGCCGTGGCGCGCTCGAGGGATGCCATTTGCTCGGCGCTGGGCGGGTCCGGGTCGCCGGGGAATGTGGCGTAGGGGGACGAGTGGTAGATGCTGCCGCGCATGTAGCGGTAGATGTCGTACTGGTATTCTTCCGTGCTGTCGCCGTAGAAGAGGTGGGGGTCGTTGGCGAGGTCGATGTAGGCTACTGCATTGTCTTGTGAAGTGGGGGAGGGCGAAGAAGAGGGGACCATGGAGGCGCGCGAGATGGTGTAGTCGATGAGAGTTGACTCGAAGCCAGTGAAGCCGAGGGTTTGGGAGGGGTCGATGGCGGAGTCGTCGAGCGGTTTGCCATCCGCGAGCGGCGTGCGCACGCATATGTTGCCCAGGTGTAGATCGCGGTGCTCAAATTCGGCTTCCTCTTCGCCTTTGGCTAGAGCCAGCACAACCTGCCAGAACACGTCCCACACGACCCAGATGCTGCTGCTGATGCCCTGTGCGACGAGCTTTTCGAGATCTGTGCCGGCGTCTTGCATTTCGATCACGGCCCATAGCTGATCGGGTGAGTAGCTTGACTTCTTGGCCGGGTCGGGGAAGATGCTAAGTTCCTTCTTCGCGGCTTTCTGTGCGGCATTGAAAGCTTTGAATGCGGCTGCGAATGGCGGAGGCGGTCTGCCCTTGAGCACTCTGAGGTCGCGGAAATTTGTGAAGCCAGGGATGTCGGAAAGGCGTTGGAGTAGCTTCAGCTCGCTCGCGACGTCGGCAGGCTTGGACATGTTCTCTGCCTGTTCGAGGGCTCGCTCGCGATCACGCTTTCCTTTTGGTAGGGTCTCGGCGGGCGGTGTAAGAGCGATGACTTTCAGGACTGATTCTTCATTTCGCGAAAGTGGGAGGTCTGCGTCTGCTGCGGCCTCCGGTTGGAGGGATAGGCGGTAGACTTCGCCGAAGGAGGCTTCTGCGATCTTGACCAGAGAGAAATCTTCTTGCAGTCCGTCTGCCCAGTCTGAGAATGATGAGACTGGATATGCGGTGAGTTCCAGCAGTGATCCGCAGTGCTTAGTGTAGCAGTCGGAAGCGTCGTGAGATATGCAGTCAGGCGTGGTTTGATCCGATGTAGTGAGGGCAGCGAATGCGGATGTCAGATCGTCATCGGGGTGGCTCATAGGCTTGGGGTCATCAACTTCAGGCTCCTCATGATGGCGGGTGGACCTTGCTGAATCCTGTCGAATTGATGGTAGTTGGCCCAGCTCTTGAGACAACTTTTGACCGTCCTCGTGTTGCTGGTCACCGCTAGTCGTGAGGCTTTCTACCTGGGCAATTTCCCCATGGTCCTTCTTGGAACTTTTCGAAACCACCAGTGTGCATGTTTGATTCCTAATCCTGCTCCCTTCGCTACTCTTGGTCTTGCTCTTGCTGGGCTTCTTGGCCTTCTTCTCCGTTGGCAGCTCAAGCTGCACCACCGCATTGCCATTGATTTCGCCTAGGGCCTTCCTGGGCCGCGTCGCAGGACTGGCATCTTGTCCTTGTGCTGTATGCACTTCCTCTCTCCTTTCTCCGTCATCCTGCAACATAGATGTTGTCTCCAACAGTTTTCGTTTGCTGTTGTCCGGGCTTGCAAAAATGTTCGTGGTGGTACATGCCGCGCGTGACTTCTTCCCGTAGACAGCCTGCTTTCGAGGCATTGTCAAACTGGATATTATGAGGTTACCGGCTTTGCTTTCGAGACCGGAATCGTCGTATTGTCAAAAAGCGGCATATTTGCATGCCTTTGGCGCACTGATTCCAAGCATGAGGTCACAGTGTTGACCGCTGATCGCGCACAGCAACAGCCGGCGAGGGCCCGAGCTTCGAGCCCATGTTCGCAGGCAAGCCGAGAGACATCGAGTGCAATGCAGATGATCCGTTATCTGTCTACAGGGTCGGTCGTATTCTATACGGTCTAACAAGATGGCAGACTGTTTATCATAGAGCCAAGATCATGTTGTAGTGCTGTACAATCTGTTCAATCCTGGCACAACCGGCATCTTGCGTCTTATCAACTTGAAACTCACGAACTAGCCGAGTGCCAAGGGCAGATTCACTTCACACCTGTCCGTTTCTGGAATCCTAGCACCAATACCATTGTGTTATATATTCTAGAAAAAGCTACAAACAGTAGTCCAGACACTTTGTCATCTGTCCACCTCTCGAGATCTGACGTCTGGTTTTTGGTATTCGCAGCAGGCTTCGACAGGAGCAAAAAAGCAACATGGCCCCTAAAGAGGCTAAGCCTCCCAAAGACTCTGGAAATGCCGTCTCGACACCTCAACAGACTGATGGCATGTCATGGATGCCACAAGGTCTACGTGACATGGGCACGTCGACATTTCTGATCGTGATGGCCGCCATTACTTCTCGCATCTCACAGCTGTCGCTTGCGCCAGTCTATGGAAGCATCCCCTCAAGTGTGAACCATCAGGCAGCGATTGCGGCCTCCGCGCTCATCGGTTGGACTACGCAATGGTATTGGCGTCCTAGTGGAGGCGCGCCAGTGCAGTATCTCCCAATTTGGGCAGCATGCACACCAGCGCTCACCTGTCTATCTTTCCAGTTCAGCGATAGCCTAGGTCTCGTATGGGGCCCCGTTGTAGGAGGATTTCTGAGCTGTCACTCTCTTGTCATTCCTCTGGTCTACGCTGCTGCCGCCAGCTATGATGGTCTGGATGTCAAGCAGAGCTCATCTGGTCCCCTGGCACACCTTTTCTCCAGTGCCCCTTCGCTTGGTCTCTTTCTCGTTCTTGACTGGATGATGCCGGAAGTCGCGTCAAAATTCATCGCGACCTGGTCTTTCCTCACCCCTTTCAATGCACAGTTGATTGTCGCGTTGTATCTCGCTCTTATGCTCACGGAACGTCGCGCAATCGCGGTCGCCACCGTCTCGATAGCCACAGTCCTCGCCCTTATTAGCCCTTACGGCAACAGCCCAATCTCAACCGCAGTCCTTAACAGCGCACTAAACTCCCAAGACTGGACTCTACTCGCCCGCCAATGGAGCAACACTGGCTATCTGAGTGTGCTCGAGAACACCAACGCAAACTACCGCGTCATGCGATGCGACCACAGTCTCCTCGGCGGCGAGTGGCAACTCACCCCTCAACGCCGCAACCAAGGCTGGAAAATTTCCGAGTCCATCTACGCCGCTTTCCACATGCTCGAAGCTGTGCGTTTGATGGAAGTCGAGCCTCCAATCCTCGACTCCGAAGCGCAAGCCCTTATTATCGGACTGGGTATCGGCACCGCGCCCAAAGCTTTTATCGAGCACGGCATCAACACGACCATCGTCGAGCTCGACCCTGTCGTCCACCAGCTTGCAACCGACTACTTCTCCCTGCCAACCAAACACACGCCTGTCCTCACCGACGCAATCGCCTGGGTCCACTCGCAAGCCCATCCTAGCCTCCCAGAAGAAGACTCCGACGAGTCCAACACCGCCCCAGACCCCATCCCTGACCCCGAAATCAAACAGTACGATTACATAATCCACGACGTCTTCACCGGCGGCGCCGAGCCTCTCCCGCTCTTCACAACCTCCTTTCTCGCCTCCCTGCGCTCCCTGCTCAAGCCCAACGGCGTTGCAGCCCTCAACTACGCAGGCGATCTCACCTTGCCACTGACCGCCAAAGTCCTCAATACCATCGACCGCGCCTTCGGCGGTAACTGCGCTCTGTACCGCGACAGCGCGCCGCCCAAATCATCTTCCCCCTCCGAGCCCGTCGACACTTTCGCGAACTACATCGTTTTCTGCCGCAACGCGCCCGGGCCCGTGGCGTTCAGGCAGCCGACGGCTGCAGATTTCCTGGACAGTATCAGCCGCCGGCAGCATCTTTACCCAAGGCCGGAGTTCGCGGTCGATTTTCCGTTGAGGGGTAAGGAGGGCGCGGAGAAGGAGGTGCTGCGCGATGAGGAGGTGGGCGAGTGGAAGAGGGAGCAGGAGGAGAGCGCTAGGAGGCATTGGGGGATCATGAGGGTTGTTATGCCGGGGAGGATTTGGGGGTTGTACTAGAGCGGATGGGAAGCATGGTTTCGATGTCTCGAATTTGATTGTGAAAAGATTGCTTGAACTGGCTGGCCTGGTTTGCTTCGTGCAACTCTGTGATGCAGCTTGAGAGCTGAGCCTTCATGACTGCTGCAGGGCTGTCTATTTAGAGGCTTGGCTAAGGCTCGTTCTGTATTATGTCTCCTTCCATGTGGCAACAGTCCCCCCGTTATTTGATTCCCGACTTTCTCGCAAATGGCAGAACCCCGGGTTGAAGCCGATGTAGGATGCGCCTCAAGCTGCCGCCCGGATCGCAAGATAATTCACGACGTCGCTACTGGATGGAGCATGCTGTCGAACTGCATCCGGCGAGAACCGCGCCATCAAAGCCTACGCACACTTAGGCTCTGTCTCCTCGGACGCCATGCTATAACCCGCTCATGGAGAAAAAGAAGCACAGGAATCCTCAATCTCTCAATCCTCAAAAGCAATCTGCTCGCTCTTGAAAAAGTAATCATCCGGCGGGTTCGGCTTCCCATCCAAATGCGGCCCCGGCCGCCAACTAAATCGCTCCCAGCTCACGCCCCGCATGTGCTTCATCTCCTTATCCTTGTACAGCTTCGGCTCCCACGCCTGCACCTTCGCCCACTCGTAGATCATCCGCCGGATGTAGCACGCTTCCGCCGCGGGCGTCATGTATCTGTCGCGGAACGTCCGCCGACTCTGCTCGGCGATCCGCTCTGCTTCGTCCGGGTGCGCGAGGTAGTGGTCCATTTGCGCGGGGAGGTCGGACCAGTCGTTTTTGACGGCGATGTAGTTCTGCGCGGGGCCGGTAGCGTTCAGGAGAGGGTAGAAATGCGCAACCCACTGGAGGGGGTTGTGGATTACGATCGCGCTGTTGCAGTTTACGAGGTTGCGCAGCCGGCCGGACCACGAGTTACCTTCGGTGTGCGCGAGGAACTGCCAGCTGCAATGCGCTTCCATGTCGACGGGCGTGCCTTTGCCGCCCCAGCGGATGTCTTCGACGTCGGACCAGGGTTTGTCTTTGCTTGCGGCGAGTAGAGCGGTGCGGATTGGGGAGACGACTTTGCCGACGTCCAGCTGGCCGCGCCAGAGGAGCTTGGGTTTCTTCTCACCGAAGGGCGTGAGGAAGTGCTTGCTCTTCTCGCGGAAGGCGCGGTAGCCGCCAACGCGGTCCCAGTCTGAAGAGGCCCAGCCGTTGAAGTCCGGCATCACCCAGGTGTGCTCGTCGGCTAGGTTGCGCGTCCAGGCCCAGACGGTGCGGCCAGGGCGGACGGGCGATGGGTTCGGGTGGTCCATGCGGTCGATGGTGAACTCGACGTTGGGCAGCACGCGCGGGTCCGGGATGGCGGTGATGGCGCGGTAGATCATGGCGGCGCCGTGCAGGTAGCGGTTGCGGTCGACCACGCCGGCCTTCTCGCCCGTCACGTACAGGTCGCCATCGTAGATGAGGAGCTTGAGCTGCCCGTGGGCTTTGTCTGGCTCGTGGGTCCAGAACTTGATTTGGTCTGCTTTTATACCGCCTTTGGTTTCGTGGAATTTCCGCGCTCGCTCAACTTCGACATATTGCTCGGGGAAGGCAATCTGAATGTTGTTAGTGGAACGTGGGTGTTGTCGATGATAGCCAGATGTACTTGACACTGCTGTTCCGTGAGCCCGAGGTTGCGCTCATCCCGCTCTGAGACGAACTCCCATTCGGTCCCGTTCACAGGCTGCTCGTCAGCGTAATGTTCCGTAGGCTGTGGCCGAGGTTTTCGTAATGACGACAACGAGGGCACGTATGGGTTATCAGCAGGCACAGCAAGGTAGAACAAGAGAAGAGTCGCCAGCGCAGCAACGGCGATGATCCATGGTTTGCCCTTCACGGCGCCGACCATATTGAACGGCAAAAGTGACCGCGGGCGGCGGGTGTGGTGACGGGTGAAGACATGTGCAGCTTCAAAAGGAAGGAACTAAATGGCAACAGAAGCCATGCGTGGCTTGCGTCAAAGTGCTCGCAAGCTCCAGAGGAGAGACATGCCCTACCAATGGCGACTGCACAGCCCCAACGGATGTCATATACTTCACTCGAATGCCACGAACCTACGGCGAGGGCGGCATGGCTAGCCCCACTTGGCAGGATGTAAGCTAGAGCGCGCTAGGGCTTGAGTCCGGTGCGTTGCTTGTGCAAGCATAGGGTTTCCAATGGCTACACATTAGCATCTGTTTGGTGGAAACGAGAAGCAAGGCGCGGTGTGGAACGCCCGGACAGCTGATGTGAGGGACAAGTGAAGTACGAAAGCGCCGGCTCGGCCGACGGCGCTGAAAGGCGCACTGCCAGGAGACGCCACCCCCAACGTGCGCGGGACGTTCCTAGAACTCGAGGGCAAATCTCAGCAGGACTCCAGCGGAGGAATATTCGAAAGTAGGATGGATCGGCTCTGGACTGCTGATTGTCGATCGGGTGCCGACACAGGTGTGGCGTGATCCGGCTTGTTCCAGATCTCGTCATCTTGCTTCCTTGCTGCATCCAATACTTCAATCGGAGTGTGTAGCAGCTTAAGGCCGATTTCCTATCATCGAAAGGATTGCAAGGCTATGAGGAGACATTATCCAGAAGCGGATTGCAGCAGACAAACAGCTGCTGGATGTCGGCATGCCCCACATGGTCGCACCTCGCGGAGTCCGTCGCGATGGACAAAGCCAGGTGGTGAGAGCGCCAAGTCGCTTTCCGAGAACTTGAGGACCCTGTTTCAGCCATGAAAACGTGCGCTGGTCCCACTAATAAAGCCTACCTTATCAGCTTGATCTTCGAGGCGGAGCGGTGTGAAGTGCGGCCTGTTCACGTCTGCATTGCTCCCGTGCCATTGTTGTTGGTATTGCCTACGACTGAAGTCGCGGAAGCCGCGTCTTGGCTTGCAAGAAGATAGTGGATTTCGATTGGCTCGGGTATCCCCGGCGCTAGCTGCAGGCTCTCTCTGTGAATTGGATAACATCACGTGATACCGGGCTCTCCGCAAAAAGCTTGCGACCTAAGGCAGCTCCCATCAGCATCGTTATTCGCTAGTCACGATCACCACAGAGAGTCGCGATTCGCCTGCAATCGATCGAGCGCTCATTGGATCCGCTACGATCAGTGCTGGCTACGGGCTGAATTTTTGCGAGCTGTTCCTGGCGGCTCTTTCCGTCGTCCGTTTGCAACTAGACATTCATACCTTGCGAGATGGTACAACTCATGAGTCTTCGCGGTCTACGAAGTCGCGGCTTTCTGGTATATATGGGTACCGTAACAATCGATGTTTGAACCTCATTCTTGTCATGAGATGATTCGGCCGCTCCTCGACAGCTTGGAGCTTGCACTGATACTTCCTTTCGCCGGACAATAAATACACAGGAATCACGACAGAGCGGGGTATTCTTTTGAACCAAGAGACTCGCTCTTCGGGGCTTGCAACACGCTTCCGATATTGACTCATTATCCTAATAACACCCTCCACTACTGAATGGTATTGACGCTCATCTCAACCTGGAATGGCTTGAGTCAAAGTACCCACAGCATGAGTGATGTTGCTCGTGGTCGTAGAAATACCATCAAAACCAGTTCCTGGTTTTGCTTGTCTCTTTGCGAAGGAAACAGCCTCACCGAGGCCCTGCTCATGCATCCACATGACCGCCTCAGAAGGTTGCAACTTGACCATCTCCTGGTACTTCGTCTTTGTGTTGCTCTCGAACCAGGGCCAGTCTGAAGCTTTGTCGTCGACAATCGAAGTCGCGAAGCTAATGGCAGTTGTTAAAGGCGCGCCAATACGTCCCAAAGCCCTCCATAGTGGTCCTCGCTGCGTTGAGTATCTCTTCGTCGCTCCTTTTGGTCCATCCAATCAGACAAACATAGTACTCCTTGCCTCCGGGAGAGGCGACGGTGGGAGTCAGCTTGTTGACGCGATTGGCTTCTCTTCTCGCCATGTCGAGCTTCCATTCTCCAATTCGGTAATTGTACTTGGCAAATACACCACTCCAGTCTTCAGGAGTATCGGAAAGCTCGTCGAGCTGAGTGAAGGCAGCAAGTTGTTGGTGATCTTCTGGTCCGGACGTCATGTTCTTCCCGCTCGACCGCTCTCCCCCCTCGTCCCTTCGCAGCTCGTATTTGCGCAGCTCGTAAGCGGTCTTGCCGATGCCAAGCGACCAATGCTTCAGATTTCCATGCTCGACAAACCGAGAGAACCAGATCTGCTTGTACCCCTCGCGCACTTGCGATTCCTCGGACTGTCTCTTCTTGACTTCTAGCTCGATCGACGACACCTCGCGCCGATCGACCGTGTCGTGTGCCGTCACATCATGGAGGTGTCGGCGAGAAGGGTAGTGAATCCGACATTGCGTGCAGATGAACACGATGCCGATAGGAACAACAACGAGAGCGATCAAACCGAAGAATTTGGTAGTAGACCTACTTGGCCCATTTCGTTCGTAGCTGTCGTCGTCATCGTCTCGATGGTGGATAATTGACTTGCTGCTGCCCTGCGGTAGAGAGTCGGCGAAGGAGAACAGAAACCACATAAGGATCGACAAATGTGAAAGACGTGCCATCGTGGAATGAAAATTGCTTATCTTGTGCCGTCAAAAAGTTAGGCGCCCCACTTACTGTTATATGTATACAGCATCTCGAGATCGAGACACTCATTGTAACGCGTTCTCTCGATCTCTTGCAAATGTGTAGCACACAGCTGAGGAAAAAGAATGTCTTCTCCGCGGCACGAACTCCTGGTAGAAGTCCGACCTATTGTTTCAGACTCTGGAGTTACTATGCATGCACCTATCCTTCGGCCTCACCGACTGGTGCTCCTGATGTTTGACGGAAGCCGGCACATTTCGACCGGGAGGACCTCATTGGTGAGATCATTGCATTGAGCTTTTTCCACCTCGGTCTCGGGCGTCACTTGGTTGTCGGGGTCTCACGCCCTCAGCTATACATGCGGGTTCCCACGTACTATGCACATGCACCCCATGGCCACCCACCTGGAGGTAAGCGGGCCACCACCCGGTGCTGTATATCGCCGATGCCCCTGCCTATTTTAATCTGCGTGTCATGCCAAACCCATCCGCTTGTCCGGTACGTGGATGACGAAGGCGGACGCTGCGCCCCTTGAAATACGCAGAGGTCAGCCGCATAGTCTGGCATCAAGTGATAAGGAGAAGAAGCTTGATCATCCGGTCATGCCCAATGAACACCGGTGTGATCTTTCATTGCTTGACGATGATGTTCTGATGACACTGTGTAGGACTCTGTCATTGGCCTGTCTCCTAGCAGCGTCGCACAAGCTGGCCTCTAGGTCAATACCCATGTGATAGAGAAGCTGGCAAGGCGCAGCTGGAGTAGGAGGTTCGTCTGTGGCCTTCAACAGCTGCGGCTGAGAATGATTCGGCGTGGCATGAGTGGTGGGGTTCGAGCGTGAGAAGCGATGTATTGCATTGCGGGTATGCTAACGCTCCAGCACGAGATGTGGGTGCTGCATCATCAATGAAAGTAGCACAGACGCGCAGCCAACTGTAACAGTGAGATCCTTCGGGGGCGGTTGATGTTTATTTGCCAGCTCGTCACTTGAAGTTACGTTGGCACCCTCATCGAGCTCCGACTTGACAGATAGACCTTACATGGGTGACTATTCGCCGCTCCATGAGCTGATGACATTGAGGCCCTTGCTCTGCGAATCAAGGAGTGTGAGAGTTCGATGTCATGTGACCCTTACAATGTCGGCAGAGACAAAGGTTCGCAAAATACGAGCTCATTTCGAGGGATTGGGTCAGAAGGGACTTCAGAAACCCGATATTAATCGCAGGGCATGGAAGGGCTAGTCCACACCATTGAAACTAATTAAAAGGCTCGCTGTACAATGAGTCGTGAAGTCGTGGAGCATAGAATACAGTGGCCCTCTCTTTTTGATCGCAGCCTCGCATGGCTGGATGTATCTTACAAACACCGCCCTGAGACCCCTCGCAGCATACATGCACCTATGCCTTGACCTTCAACTCTCTCAGCCTCGCCTCTCCATTCTCCACCCCCTCCGCGAAGCCCAACGCCTTCGCCAAACTGACCGCCTCGCCGTACTTCCGCCTTGCGTCCGCCACATCGCCCTTCATCTCCGCAAACTCGCCCAAATTATGCAGCGCGACAGCACATCCCATATCGCACTCCTCGTCACGCGCAGGCGGTTTGATCCCAGCCGCCACGTCGATCGCCTTCTGCGCCCACGTTTGCGCATTCTCCAGCATCGTCTCGCGCGTTACGGGCGGGCGCGCCGGCGCATCTTCAGGAGCGGAGAGACTCTGGCTTTGGGCATATTCCTGTGCTGCCTTAGCAGCACGCGGTGATTGCTGAGCCAGGCTAGTCGCGAGGTTGTTCATGAGGATTACGCTGTGGCAGGTGGTCGCGCCGTGCAAACTTAGCGCTTGCAGGAACAAAGGCGTCGCCAAGTGGTGCTGGTCGCGCGACTCGTACGTGTGCGCGAGCGTTTCCATCGCGGCGCCGATTTCGCTGTCTGATAGCCAGGCGCCTTCCTCTTCTTCGTTCACCTTCAACGTGTCGCGGCGCTGTCGCTCGCGCAGGATCGTCTCCACCGCCCACGCCAAGCGAGCCTCGGCCACGTCCCGGTTGTAGATCACGGGCTGAGAGTACAGTTCACCGAGCTTGATGGAGATGGCGACGCACTTCTGCAGCACGCGCGTGCGCTTCTGCTTGTTCTGCTCCAGTCCGCCCAGCTGCTCAATCCACTGCAGACTGTCGCGGCGCAGGATCTCCAGTACCTGGATAGCCTTCGTGAACTGCTGGATGTTCTCCAGCATGGCCGCGACCTGGATCTTGACGCCCATGATTTCGTCGCTGAATGGGTCCATTCCGATCTCCTCCGCCACTTGTAGCGCCTGCCGGTAGTATTTGAGCGCCTCCTTAGGCTGCAAATCCTGGTTGGTATAATAGAGGGCGCGCCGGAGCTTGACGGCCACGGGCTCGGGGTATTTGTGGAAGGCGGCGATGATGTAGTTCTGGTAGACATAATTGGCGTAGAAGACGGTGAAGGCACCGATGACAATCGCAATGCTAGCGAGCGATACGGACACGGGGTATTCCCAAAAAAGTGCTTTGGCTTTGCCGCCGAAGGAAGAGGCGTTACGGCGGGACTGGTTGGCGCCGTGGAATCGCGATCCACGGATGTTCTGGCGGAATGGTGAGGGTCGTACGCGGAAGGTATGGAGACATCTTGATTGTGTCGACCGTGAAGAGGCCTGCTGTAAGATGCGTGAAAAGGGTGCCTTGAAGGAAGACATTTTGCTCAATGGTGGTTTAAGCGTAGGAACGGCTTTTGAGAATTGATGGAGCTATCATCAATGGGGTTGGAGTCGATCGATCTTATCTAGAGATTAGATCGAAGCCGACACATGACATCACGCCATTCCATAGCTCAAGGTATGTAGCTTTGAGCTCGCAATGGTGTTGCTTCTACCAAGAGTAATTGACAGAGAATTGTGAAGATGTGCGGTCGATATGCACTCTCACTGCGGCCGTCGCAGGTTCGCCAGCGGCTCAATGATCAGCACATGCCGGCGGACGAGGCTCCAGACGACGATAACGACCGCATCCGGCAGAGCTACAACTTCGCGCCTGGCTACCATGGACTAATATACCGAGCTGCGACATCCGATTCTGGTGCCGGCTCCCAGACTCGCGATGGCCAAGATGATGATGACGACTCTGAAGAGCCTTCTCCAAAGCGGGCAAAGACATCTCATACGACTTCCCAATCTGTCGACGGCCACGCCACAGCAGAGACAAAATACAAGATCCAGGCCGCAAAATGGGGACTTGTGCCCTTCTGGACCAAACGTCCACCGGATTACGGAAGTCAAATGCGCACGATCAATTGCCGCGATGACAGCTTGATCGAGAACCGAGGCATGTGGAACACGATGAAACAGCGCAAGCGCTGCATAGTCGTTGCTGAAGGCTTCTACGAATGGTTGAAGAAGAACAATGGCAAGGAAAAGCTACCGCACTTCGTCAAACGCAAAGATGGCGAGCTGATGTGCTTCGCCGGCCTTTGGGACTGCGTGCAGTATGAGGGCAGCGATGAGAAGCTGTACTCATACACGGTCATCACGACGGATTCGAACAAGCAGCTCAAGTTCTTGCACGATCGAATGCCCGTCATATTGGAGTCTGGAAGTGAAGCAATGAAGGCCTGGCTTGATCCAGGCACTGTCGGCTGGTCAAAGGAGCTGCAAAGCCTGCTGAAGCCCTTCGACGGCGAGCTCGAATGCTACCCTGTCGACAAAGCAGTTGGCAAAGTGGGCAACAACAGTCCTCAATTCACAGTTCCGCTCGACAGCAAAGAGAACAAAAACAACATCGCCAACTTCTTCGGCTCCCAATCATCCTCACAGAAACCAAAATCCGAGCAAAAGTCCCCCGCCAAACCCTCACCTTCGTCTCCCAGCATCAAGCAAGAGCCACCGGACCCGCGCCCGACTTCCATCAAAGCAGAAGATCCTGAGTCCAACGCCCCTCTCCCAGTCCCCGCTCCACAAGGAACAACATATCCATCAACGCCCTCGACAAGTCAGCAAATCAAACGCGAAACCTCCGCCATCTCTGACTCTTCCCTGGCCAACGCCGCCTCTGAGCTCACAGACAAAAACATCGAGCGCGATAGTTCCGCCGTCGACGACGAGACTCTACTGCAAGCGGCGAAGGAAGCCAGTCTGCAAGAGATGCAGCAAATCAAGCAGGAGAGGTCGCCCAGTCAAAATAGTAGTCCGCAGAAGAAGAAGAATGATGGGAGTGGTGCGGGCAGCAAGCGCATGCGCAGCGCGACGAGTAATGGCACGGTGGCAAAGAGTCCGGTCAAGGAAGGGAATGCGAAGATCACGAGTTTCTTTGGGAAGTAGGGCGCAGGCGCGCTTAGGTTTGTTCAAGTGCATGAGTTGCAGACCACGCGAGTTTTGGAAGAAACGTTCGTCAGCACTGCATGAGCCGTGGGGAAGAGAGGGGAAGACAGAACCCCAACCCAGCCCCGTCCGCTTCGGTTGTTCGCTCTCAAGGATTATGGTTACTTCGAGAATGCAATACGTTGTAAGATTGTGTAAGATATCGATTCGCCCTTTCTTGATTCTACGTACTTGTCCTCCATCACCTCGTCTAACCTCCCGTCAAATGCTTCCTTCCCTCTCCCATCGTCGTATCAGTCGTGCCAATCCAGGTATATGCTAAATGAGGAAAGTGCGGTGAAAAAGATGTTATCCCCCTCTTTCTCTTTTCGTCAGAACGCGACGCTCGCGACGCGGGCGTTGTGTATCATGTGATGAAGAGGCAAGAGTAAAAAGAGTCAAGTCGATCGGTCGTGAGTGCGGTGACAAAGTGAAATGCGATGGGAACGAGACAACCGCTCCTCCGTTCTTTTGCGGGCCCAAATGGGCGCCAAGGAATTCCTCCTCCGTGCCGTGATTTTCTATGGGTTGAGTAATCCAGGGGCGAAGATGGCGATGCGAGGGCGCGGGTTCGTCGACTTCTGCTCCCTCCTATTTTCTTCCATCTTTTGCTCTAATGGTCGAAGTAAAAACCCTCTCGTTCCCGACTCAAGCACCCTCTCCCCTCTGGCTATCCCTGTCTTTCTTCTTCCTCAACGCAGGCATGAGCGTCTTCGTACGCCGCTCTTTCTTGATCTTCGCCGACACATCCTGCTGCTGCAGCTGGTGCGCGACGTGCTCGGCCTGCTCGCGGCGCACCTCGCGCTGGTACGACGGCAGAGCGGTCGTGTGCTCCGTGTCGCTGCTGACGGCGCTCGAGACGTTGCTCGGGCTTGCGCTGGCGGTGCCGGTGGGCGAGTCGATTGACAGGCGTGCGGGGCGTGTGGGGCGCTGGAGGGTGAGCGGGCGGCGCGTGCTCTTGGGTCGGATCGGGGGCGGAGGCATGTCGAAGGCGGAGGTGGAATTGGAGCCTGAGTGTGCCGGCGTGGGTTCATAGTTGCGCGAGGAAACTTCATCTTCGTCAGATTGCTCTTGCAGGTCGGCTGCGGGGTTGTGGAGAGATTTAGAGAGGGCTTCGATGTGAGGCGGAGATGCGATTGGTGGGTCTGTGGCGAGGCCGCCTGCCATGTCGGCTGATGCAGGCCGTTCGAGCTGGTCTATAAGCTCGTCCCAGCGGAAGCTAAGAGCGCTGTTGGGGCGCTCTGCTCGCTCTGCACGGCTGAGGCACTCTTGTGTTCGAGCGTGCAGTGTGCTGCAAACGTCGTGGAAAGTTTTGAGATCGCCCTCGGAACTGTGGATGGCCTGCATCAGAGTGACTTGCGGTTTCCCCGTTGCGGTGGTCTCATGGTCGCTGGTCTGGGATGTGGTCTCAAGCCAGAGCTGGATGAGCTCGGCGAAGCAGCGAGCTTGATCAATGAGATATGGTAAGCTGGGGAAGCCTTCGCGACTCGTAGGTGGTAATCGGTGCATAATCGTCATGGGTGTCGTGTAGCTAAGATGCGTTTCGGCGCTCGTGACGCCCCCAATGCTCGTGGGAGATGAGCTATCGGAATGCGAGAACGAGGATGAGAGAAGCGGCGTAGGTACGTAGCACACGTCGTCGATAAAGCCCTTGAAGCTCTCGCGATGCTGCGTAAGGAACTGATTCATAGGTTCCATCCAGTGTTCTTTGGTCCCGAATGAGGCCATGTTCGCAAGCGTCTGGAGAGATTTGGCGATCAGAGTGCACGTACGTCGTGCCCTGGGCTTCATGTCGTCTGTCACACGCAAATCAATATACCGGTTCAGTCGGAGATGGAGCGTGACATACCTTTCATGAGACCGAAGAGCTTCGGATTGAGGACCGCCGGACAGAAGAACCGTAGAAACAGGAAGCCCGACACACTGCTGAAGCTCACGCTCCGCAAGAAATCGCCGTACCGATCCTCAGCGCACGCCCGTACGTGCCTGAAGATGCGCCTCAATTCGATCGGACACTTTGCCTTTGCAGTCACGATCGACTTCCACACCTCCTGCGTTAAGCCGAGTAGTCGCCGCCAGTTGCGATCCAAGTCCCCTGGTACTGCCACCCGGTTGGGATCGACTTCGCAGTCCATGTCTTTCTCGTTGATGTCTCTGACCTGAGCGCCAAGAGCCTCTTCCAGATACTCCCTGCCGACGCGGCGCATATGACTGTCCAGACTCTTCGTCAACAGCGTGTTGCCTCTGAAAAGTAAGTTTGCTTCGAGGGTAGCATTCTTGTTCATGTCCCGGACGATGAGTTCTCGATCTTGGTTCGCGACTCCAGCATGGCTCTCGCTGCTATCGTTTGAACCCATCCTGCGACTGTACCTTAACCTGTTGACGGAGCTCTCTTTGTGCACGCTGTCAATTTCATCTTCAACGAGTGCCATGATCCAGTCACTGGCTCGACCGGACACTTGGAAGATGTTGAGGAGACAGTCGCTCAGTCGCTTGAGCTCTCCTGGAATGATCTGAGCAACCTGAAGGGTGAGTCCGTTCGAGAAGCGATGGAGCAAGTCACTGAGTGGCTGGTAATCCTTAGACATGAGGACAACGCCTTCCTCAGCCCTGGCTTTGATGAGGATCTCTCCGACGCGCTGGTTGTACATGTTGACGACAGGCCACCATTTCTCGATCTCGTTCGCAGCGGCGAGTTCTTCGAGGTATATCTCGACTTTGCCGCAAGTCACGTCAAATGTGATCCCGCTGTATCCTCCCTCAGCATTCCCATTGCCGGTGAACCCATAAGCTTCGTTCACAAGCTTGCTTTGTTGCGATTCTTGTGCGCGTGCAGACTCTGGAGGTCGCCTCTTAATCACAACGCTGGCACTGTTGAGAACCGGCGGAAGGTCTGTGAACTCAAAAGTCTCACCCCATAGCGGGTTCAGACCTTCGTATTTGGCCACGGTCTTGCCGCGAGTCTCGTTGTCCAGCAAAACTTCAACGTGGTATCCGTATTGCTCTGGACGGATCTGAGGCGCCTTGCCGTGTCCGCCGCTGAAGCCCACGTCTGGAGCGTTTGCGCCAGTTGGTGGGTACATCTTCGCCTCTACGACACGCACGTGTAATGAGCGCTCCATGCGGAACATATCTGCCGTAGAAGTGGCAAGCGCCTCATTGTTTTCCGTTTCGTCGCTGTCAGGTCGCGGCCCGTACAGTGCTGGTATGGTGAAGGCTCGGAGAAGTACAAACCAAACTTCGAAGAGCACTCTGCTCTCGAGGCTCAGGAAAATTGGTCTAAGCAGTGGGCTAGCGCCGCTTTGGCTGCTTGTGTATTGTGGATAGATCGCGATGCAGTGCTCGTTTCCCAGAACACTGGGATCCAGTCTCTGAATAGCGCATCTGCTCAGCTGACTTAGTTGAACGACCGAGATCAATGTGTTGTCAGAATCGGAGTGCAGCTTCAACTCTCCATTCTCCCTGAGCTGCCCACTGATTCTCCTCCACCTCCTCCCGCCAATGCTTTGAACACGATAAACTTGCGGCCTACCAATTGCAGCCTGCCCGAGCGATGACGCTGGTGTATTGTTGTATGTTACGTTGGTGTCCCAAAAAATCATTTTTCCAATCTTGATGACAGGCGCCTCCCTCGGTGTACCAGGTACTACGGATCTGCGCCTGTTACTTCGATTGCTGTCCGCGCGGACGCGGGCATCTGGATCCTGAATCGAGGTGGATCGTGAGATAGCAGGACGAGGAGGCAGTTGAGGCGTTGCTTCAGCATCGGATGATGTGGCGCTTGTCTGTGGTTGTGATCTTCTGTTCGCATGGCCTCGAGGTGGAATAGGCTGCCAGCAAAGTAGTGCTGCAAACCACGAATCCAGATCCGTTTGGTTGAACAGCTTCAGGTGTATATCCGATGACGAATGTGGCGAGCTCACGCTGATGTAGGGTGCGTCACCATCCTCCTCGAGATCTATCTGACATCCTCTGAGATCGGGAATGAGGGTCTTGTGGCTGCCTTCGCTGCCTCTTGGCTCGAAAAGCAAGCTACCAGTGTCTTCTTTGATGTAACAGTACGATTGCGACCACAGAGACTCTGGACCACGACGAAACAGTAGGCTGCCGCTCATCCGACCGTCGAGAGTTTTCATGAGATGCAATATCCGGCGCGCATTGGCCGTGGGCAAGAATCCGGTGACTGACTCGGCGGTGTTCGTGGAAACGGGTGATGCGCTGCGTCTGCTCATCATCTCCGCTGGGGTATGCACGGGCGAGCCAAGCGAGGATATCGAAGGCGCGGAGGGAGGCGAGGTCGCCGCAGGGACGGAAGCCAGATAGTCGGCGCCGCCAGCTTGCAGAGGCAGGCCGGTGGTGTTGACGCTGGCGATGCGGTGTCGGTGCCTCAGGGATGTGGGCGAACGGTCCCTCGTGCGGCGCTCGTCCAGCGTCCGTGTACGTGGCCGGTTGCTGTTGGAGGCCTCGCGGCCGCTCTGGATCGTGTGTGCGTGTTCTCCATTGCCCTGGGCGGTGGTGCTGCTGCGGCCCAGCATTCCTCGCCCGTTGGCAGCGCTCGTGCGGCTGCCGGGGCTCCTGTTGCTCAGGTCCCACTCGCGGTCCCTCCGCAGACGCGTGCTGAGGCTGCTCGTCGGGCTCGTCCGGTTGGCGGCGCGGCCGCCGGTGATGGTGGTGGTGGTGACGGAGGGGTAGATGGTGTGCTCCAGGCTGGTGGTGCCGCGGCCGGCGTGGTCGGGGTCGCTGTCGTCGGGTGTGACGGTCCTGATGGTCGCGCCGGCGTGCGCAGGCGCGGCTGTGTCACCCATCCCAAGCGACGCCTGCACATGAGCGTGCTGCACCTGCGCCTGTGCCTGAGCCAGCGCCAGCGCCTCGTGCTGCGCGGCCTTGTTGGCCTTCTCCTCGGCCAGCCACTCATCGTACAGACTCGGCTCCTTCCTCCGCCGCGGCTCTGTCCAGTGTTGTCTGCCGCGCCCGCTCGCCATGGCGCCGGGGATGCGTGTGGTCGGCGAGGACGAGGGCGAGGGCGGCGCCGTGGTGGTGCTGGTGGTGGTGCTGGCGCTGCTCTTCAGCCGCCCAGGCTGGCAGCCCAATGGCTCGGGGGCGGTAGTGGCAGGAGGGTGCAGACGACCGGCGCATTGCGCAGCGCTCCCAGAACCGCAGGCCGCCTCTTGACGCACGCCGGGCCCGCCGAATAATGCCTGCCGCAGCGCCTACTTAGCAGGTACCCAAGATGCCGATGCCAGTGCCAGGTGGTCCCGCGCGCACGGAAACAAACGCCCGCCCGATCGCACGTGTCCTCCGTCCAGAATGCAGCCAGAAGCGCGGCGCACGCAGCAGCCTCCAAGGTCTTAGCGACGGCAAGTAAGCTGGCGCTGGTGGGAACGAGGCCTGCAGCAGAGCAGACGGCTGAGGGGAGCAAAAGGCGTAGCACGGCAGCCGTGCGGTGAATGTGGGGAGCAGCACGTTCGAGCGATCCGCCGCTGCTGACAGGCGAGTAAGGCGCCTTAGGGTACGCGAGGGCAGGCGACGAGGGAACTGGACGCTGACGGTGCAACAGGTCTCTTAGACGACGCACCATCGCTCTCTCGTGCTGTTCTCTCGCATGCGCGTGCGTGTCCGCCGTGCAGGATACATAGAGCGCAGCCCGGCATGCCCCAGCAGCCTTTCCATCTTCCAGGCCAGCTTTGGGCCTCCCGGCAGCCATCCACACTACCCTGGACCTTCACGCTCTTCTAGCCAGTCCGGCACGCCCACAACTCCCCTCGGGCCCGCTCAGACGGCGCACCGGTTTCTCCTAGCCTGACAGCCCGACCCTTCGACGAGCATTCTCTGCGCCCGCCCACGCGCTTTCCGGCAAAATGCCCGTCTGCGTCCTGCGGGCCTGCTGCTTTGCCACATCTGCAGCCAGCCGACACACACGACCTCCGTCCGAGCCATCGCCGCGCCTATACAGCTAGCTACGTGGGGGGCGAGCGACGGTGCGTGCGGTCGGGCCAGCCGGTGCGCAGTATACTGGTCTACGGGAAGGATGGGAGCTACCGAGGTCGCTTAGGCTCTGCTGCCACGGCCGGCCACGCTCGCCTTGTCGATGACTTGCGCAGGGCGAACCGGTGTTTGGGCGGAGCTACCACAGGTAGAGTTTGGGGACCCTGGCCAACGCAGGTGGTTTCAGCATTTCTTTGCTCGTTTCAGCTCAAAGAAAAAGATGGTCTATGTGCCAACCCGGTCATCCTGCTATGACCGTCAGAGTGCGTGACGAGCACGCATGTGCCGTGCGAGGGATGAAGATGGCCTGTCCCCGGAAAATGGTTAATTGCCATGCGTCCTGTCAAATCTAAAAAATGGCGGCATTCGCTGGTGAGGCTGGTCAGCTGCAGCCCACGGTAGGCTTTGGCTTCGGGTCCCGGCGGAGAGAGCCGGCCGACCTCACCTCGTTAACCTCAAACCCAGAAAGGCCCTTTGCAACGTATTTGATCTGGGCGACAACCTTGGAGGATCGTAGATTATTTTCAATATATTAATGTACGCTTTTCTACAAGTCTGGATGTATGCGCGGGCCTGAATCACAATTGCTGGTTCTGTACTGTACTTCACGTCTGCGTTGTATCCCTGCCTCCCTAACGCCTTCAGACCGCGTGTGTCCCACCATACGCCTCTTTGCTTACCCAAGCGAAACGACCAGGTCTTGAATCTTTCTCAGCACCGGAATCATGTCTGGCAAGACCGGTTGCCGATGAAGCAGGTCCCAAAAGGAAGCTTGCGACTCTGGGCCATCCATCAACCTCGCATGTCCCGCCCCGTGATAGGCCGATGCTGTTAAGACGATCAGATACGTGTGAGAACACTGTCTCGCCTCTCGTGGCATACAAGCTAGGGTTTTGTCAAAGACCAATATGGACTTGCTGCCAGTGTGGGTTTTCTATTCAGTACTTCCTTCCAGGGCTTTGGTCCATGGGAGAGCACATAGCTACTAGATTCCATTTTCCACGATGAGTTTCTTTGTTTCACCGGGGAGAGCTTATTGCGCTTCTTTCATACGCGGTATCTACAGCCCAGGGGGTATTCATCCCTTCGAGAGCCAGGATATCCGTCTATCAATGCACCCGCGAGGTGCCATCAGTCTCCGGATCCTAATGCCCATTACCGTCCCTGGAAAGAGAGGCTCAAAACAACGGCTGGCGTCTTGATAGGTGATCTTCTTTGTCTCTGGCGACAATTCATCGCGCTTGGTATACTTGTGGTGCCGACTTTGGTGAGGCGTGCAAGCTGAGTGCTAACTGTTGGAAAATTGACTGTATTGACTATCAGCCCAGGGCGTGCTACTACACCTGTTGGCTCGGTTGAAAACATCGCTGTCTGCAGTAAAAGTACTCGAGGCGCGATGGAATCCCTTTCCGGCGTCGGATTCTTTGTCTCCTAGGAAGATGCACAGAGCTTTTCTTTAATGAACAAGGTCACCACCTCCGGAGCAAGCGCTCCCACATCGACACGCTCTGTCCGATCTCTCTACAATATTGGAGCTGTTGACTGAACTGCCGATCCCATTCCGCCCTGACCGAGACGCTGAGTAGCGCTCCAAGACTATTCTGCAACTATCAAGCCGTCGGGCCGCTACCTTTCGCACCATTCTCACCATAGTCCTAGAGCCTGTTTGAGCACTTGGAGAAAGGCGCAAGTACTTCGTTGGATATTGGCACCTACTAGATCAACGAAGGATCCCCCGACCATCGGAGACGCTACATGCCTTGCCGTTCTCATCCCGGATCTTCCGACCATTGAAAGAGCTTGGAAACGATTGCCGCTGCCACAATCACATACTCCAGAATCACCGAGGACTCCTGTGTCTCCGAAGCTGCTACCTGCCCGGCCAATCTCGATCTTGCGGGTCCGGGCAGTTGAGAGCACCACCAAACGATCGGTCATCTCGAGCCTCAAAGCCTCGGATACACTGATTGTGTATGAACGATTAGAGCTGCTATCAACGTTTCTATTTTCTTCACAAAACTCGGATCGTTGAGAAATTCGGAGGCGACCAACAAGCTCGGGTCACAAGCTCGCGACTCACTGATCGTGCCCGTAACCTTGAGGCTGCTATTTTACCTAACGCTCTGGAACAACAGGCGCGGACCATCGAGAAAGTCGCAAGACGATCGGCATCCTTACCATCGCATATTGCAAGCTTGTTGGGCATCTTCGTGCCTTGAAGCTGCTACCTGCCTTGCGGTTCTCATCCCGAACCTTCCTCACTGCCGTGAAGAACCCTTGAGGTATCTTCGCTTTCCACTTCCACAAATCGCAGGGTTGATACCTCTGCATGCTCAGAGCTACTGCCAGCGCTACCATTCTTATCCGGAGAGCTCCAGTCAACGGATCGTTGAGACATCAGCAGCTCGTGCTCTCACGTGCCGTCCGGGACACCATCACTTCGCGCTGTCACATGTCCCAGGGTCATTGAGCATCAGCATCACTTTACGCTGGGCATACCATCACTTGACGCTGTCACATGCCCAAGGACTTCTAAGGTTCTACTGAGTCCTTGACGCTACTGCTAGCGTTTCTAAGCCCGCTCGGAGACCTCGGGCTCAAGAATCGTTTGGATATCAGCAGCTCGCGCTGTCACATGCCTTGGCCTGAGCAGGCAATTTCGTGTCCTTGAAGGTCTTATCAGCGTTGTTATCAGTACCCTAGAGTCGCGGACCGCTGAGAAGAATTCTGGGGATATCATCGCTCTACGGTGGCAACATCATCACTTCACGTCGGGACATCATCAGTTCGCCCGATCACATGCCCCAAGATTATTGAAAAGCCTCGCGTCTTTGGAGCTGCCACCAGGGTTACCATTATTACCCGGAGCCGTCGAACCATCGAGAATAGTCGTTGGAACTATCGATTCGTGCTATCACGTGTCCCAGAACTACTGAGTGTCCCGGCGTCTTTGGAGCTACTAGCAACGTCGTCATTCTCATCTGGGGAGTCTCGAACCATTAAGAGGAGTCGCTGAATTCTTGAGTCGTGCTGTCACATGTCCAGGCTTCAGGGGATCTCTCCGTATCCTTGGAGCTACGACCAGCGGCGCCATTTTGACCGAGGGGGGCCCTTGAACCATTGAGAAGACCCGCTAGGCTATCACTTCGCGCTGTCACATGTCCTAGAATCATTGAGCATCCCCGCGTCCTTGGAGCTGCTAGCAGCGTTGGCATTCTCCCCCTGGGGTCTCGGACCACTGAGAGAGCACTGAGAAGAATCGCTGCGACATCATCACTCTGCGCTATCACATGTCCTAGAATAATCGAGCACTTTCGCGTCCTTGGAGCTGCTACCAGCGTTGACGTTCTCACCGGAGGGTCTAGGTCCGCTGAGGGTGTTCGCTGCGACATCGTCAGTTCGCTCAATCACATGCTCGAGCGCTCCTTCCTTCTGAGAACGCTCCTTCCCTCTGACAACGCACCTTCCCACCACGGGACCGGGAGCTCCCACGCGTAGCGCGCACACGCACACATAAATATTTTTCTCCCGCCGCGTGCTCCCAAAAATTTTCCTTCCCACGACCTCACCACCCACCACCCACCACCACCACCACCACCACAACACCACACCACAACAAGACACCACAACAACACCAACACAATGACGAAGAGCCTGTCCAACCGCGACAGAAAGAACAGACAGAAGGAGAAGAAGCGCAATGCGCTGGCGAGAGAGAGAGAGGAGGCGGAGGCGCAATCAGCGCAGGAGTGGTATGAAGAGGAGGACCCCGCAAGCGGGCAGCCCACCCCGCCCAGCAACGCGGAGGGCACGGAGACCGGGGCGCTAGACCCCGGCTCCTCCTCCACAACACCAATCGCCGCGACAGAAGAACCCGGCAACATGCAGCCAGAGACGCCCACAGAGGGCACAGACATCCAAGAGGAGCCTGACGCGGCCAGCAAGCTCCGCTACCTCACGGAGCAGTACGAGGAGGACAAGATCCAATGGTACGAAGACCTGCGCGGCCTCCAAGAACAACTGCAGGCCGCACGAGAGGATCTGCGCAGGGCCGAAGCCGACCGCGACGAGGCCAAGGACCTCCTCCTCCAGCTCCGCAACGACAGCCTCCTCAATGTCGAGCGGTTCGAGGCGAAGGACGAAGAAATCGAAAAAGTCGCCATCGAGGCCGCCCAGGAGCGGCACCATGCCTCCGTCGTCGAAGCCGAACTCGACGAACTCAAGAGGGAGAATACCTCCCTTCGCAAGGCTGTCAACGACAGCAATTCCAAACTCGGCAATGAGCGCCGACTCAAGAAGAAAGCCGAAAGCTACATGGACAGCTTCGGCCTTGAGATCGACTGTCTCAAATGCGAGGTCGCGAACCTCAACTACGCCGAAAGGCAGTTGAGGGACAAAGAGGAGGACCTGCGCGAGGTCTACACTGCAATGGACAGGGCCTTTGTCGGGATGGCATCGGGCCTGACCTACTTCCAGCAGTTGGACCTCCTCCGAGAGCAGCGCGATGCTGCGGTCCAGGCTCGCGCCGTTTCCGGCTCGTCGGCAGAAGACGAGCCGGAGGACCACTCGGAGGCAGAGGGTGAGCACAAGGCGCAACGTCCAGCGCCGCTCACCCTCTCCGCGCTCTCCGTCGTGGAGACTGCCCCCGTCACTACGGGCAGAGGTTCCTCCTCCACCGGCACGCAAAACGCCGGTGCTGTCGTCGCGGCCGTCGTCGCCGCCCCCCCTTCTCTGGTGTCCTGTGGTGTGCAGACCACTGCACCACCCACAAAATCCGCCGGCACGCAGACGGCCCCACTTGCTGGCGAGCAAGTGGTAGTGCCTGTCGCGGTCACGCCGCGCTGGATGTGGGTGGTCTTCCTGGCCATCGCCGCCGCCTGCCTCGCCGCCTTTGCCGCTCTCTCGCGGGAGCGGCAACTCTGGGTCGTTGCCAACGACCTGACCTACCTCCGGTTCGCAGGGACCGAGACGGAAGGTTGGGCCGATTGGTTCGGCCTGGGGTTGGCTGGCCTGGCAGGTGGCATGGCCGGGAGCAGTGGTCTGGGCTCTGGCTTGCTCGGCTGAGCGTATTGCGAGGTAGCTCCTGGACAGTGATCGCGGTGATGCCGGCGTTCGCGCCGGTGGCCGCTGAAGATCCTGCCAGGGCCGGAGTAGGGACGGTATCGAGGGCGCGTCAATGCCTTCGATGTTCCCGAAACGGACCTCACACGCCGCCTTGCAGCGCCACAGGCAAGACCGGAGGAGGGGAGTAACCTGGGGCAGCTCCTGGACGGTGGAGTAGCGGTGATGCCGGCGTTCGCGCTGGTGGCCGCGAAACTCCTGACAGGGCCTTAGTAGGATGAGACCGTGAAGGCCTTCGGGCCTTCGGTAGTCCGAACGGGGCCCCATTTCTTTTTTGTTGAGATACCCCTGGGGCAGCTCCTGGACGGTGGAGTAGCGGTGATGCCGGCGTTCGCGCTGGTGGCCGTGAAACTCCTGACAGGGCCTTAGTAGGATGAGACCGTGAAGGCCTTCGGGCCTTCGGTAGTCCGAACGGGGCCCCATGTCTTTTTTGTTGAGATACCCCTGGGTTTGGTTTTGGTTTGGGTTGGCGTTTTGGGCTTTGCTTGGGCTTTTCTGGTTTTTATAGTGAGTCACGACGGGAGTCGTGCACCTAATGAAGATACCCCCGCCGCCACCAGTTGTGGTCGTGCCTCCCGCTGATCTTGTTTACCCATTTCCACCTCTCAATCGTGACTTCGACGTTTCTTCGTGCCCTTTGTGAGGCTCTGCTCTCCACTCCTGTTCTTCCGCATGAGCTGCTGTCGTCAGCGCTGGCTTGTCATGTAGACCCGTCACTACTGAAATGTGTTGTAGCTGTTCTATCTCAGTCACCCCATCCTAGAGCGTGACTTAGTCGTTTCCTCTCCCGTGTCCTGCCACCATCGCCCCAGCAAGTGTGCTCCGATCTTCCGCTGTGAAATCGCGACATGAGCTGCTACCCTCCGCTCTGTTCTAACGTATTCAATGGTCGCAACTGAAATCCTCTGCATATGTTCGCGCGCGGAATTCCATACTTGGTGCTGCCGTACCACTGTGGCCTATCCGCGTGGCCTGCTGTCTAGCTTCGCTCCCTGCTAGGTGCTTCCTACGTGAGATGCTACCGGTACTGGTAAATGGAGCGATTGGCGTGTCCTTCGAAGGTTCGCGCGTGGGTGTAGCATTCGGTAGTGCGATCAATGTCTTTGGCGTCGTAAAGGTAGTTCGGTATTTAGGAGATGCTCTTGGGTGTATCTGACCTACAAGCTCGCCTCATGCGCTCGCACCGAGGACAATCGTACACGACCGAGATTATTTCGAAGAATCAATTCATTGCCATGATCATTACAACTCTACATCCCCCTCTCACGCACTTTTACACCCCCTAACCGCCTCCCTCGCCTTACCAACCAACCCATCACCCTCACAAGCCCCCAACCCCTCCTCCCAAACCCCCCACCTCTCTTCGTTGAAACCCCTCCACTCCTTCCCCTCCATCGCCTGCCCCTGCTTCGCCATCTTCCCGTCAAACTCCTTCCCCTCCCTCGACATCGCCCACAGCGCGGGCGCCGCGTACGCGAGCCACGCCGCCGCGGCCGCTTGCGAGGTCTTGTCCGACGCCGGCGACGGCGCGCTGTCTTCGAGCGCCATGCGAATCGTCCAGATGGCGTAGAGCGAAAAGTCGCTGGAGGCCGGGGGAGCGGCGCCTGAGTGTTGGGTTGCCACTAGCGTGGCTGCGAAAGCGTTGAGGTTGATCCAGGCGCTGCGCGCGTGGTGGTGCGAGTGGTCGGTTGCGGCTGCGGAGGGGTGTTTTGTTAGTTGATGCTGAGGAATGAGGGAGGTTTCTATGAGGATAGCGGGTAGGGCTTACCAGCATTCCAGGCCTCTCTCATCGCCGCTCCGAAGACGGGGAGCTCTTTCCAGACTGTGGCGTCCCAGACCTTGCAGACCTTGCCGTTGCGCTCGAGGACGGGTCTGTCGCGCAGTGCGAGCACGAAGTCTGTCAGCTTTTGCCTGCCGGCGCTGTCGTGGGGAGTTTGCGTTGCTGCAGCGATGATGGCTTTCCAGGCGTGCCAGAGCTGGGCTTCGATTTCGGAGGTTGCTTTGGATTGCATGAAGAGGTCTTCCGTGGGACCGCAGAAGGAGTCGAGAGCCGTGCCGAGCGGTTGAGGTTTTGAGGAAAGATGGGTTGTTAGGGACTTGTATTCGGCGGAGTGTTTGATCGTGTGGTCGGGTTCAATGCTTGGGCCGCCCATTGTGGTGGTGTTGGCGAACTGGCTGGTGGCGACTTGCTTGCAGTTGAGATAATTGAATGTAGTTCTATGTTCTGAGAGCGGGAGTCTCCTACTGAGAAGCGGCAGAATTATTACTGCAAGAAAAGGTAGATTCCAATGCCAGCTGGTACTTCTACCAAGAATCCAGAATGCAATGACGATGCTGGTACCTGGATGCCCTGACGTTACGTGGCGGCGCCCACTGCCATCACGGGCTCGCCGAGCTCCATTGCCACTCCACTCCACTCTTGCTCTCAACTGTCTACCTTAGCAAAAGGGTCGCACTCCGCGACGAGTCTGCGCTCCACCAGCCAGCCGCGAGAGACGCTGCCACCGACCACGGATATTCCAGGACGCCAACCACATGCCCCTCGCCGGTGGGCCGTCCGCCAGGGAACAACAAGGCACCTGCCCGAGCCGGCTAGCCGCGTAGATCTCACCTGGGGCGGGCCAAGTGAAACTTGACGAGCCGACTGCACTCTACTTTGTCTGCCGCCGCTCACTGGACAGTCGTTATAATTGAGTTGGCTTGGGAATGGCCACGACCCGCTCTGCATCTTGCATACTCGATAAGACATGTGCCTGCAGCGACGTCTCCGAATGGCCTGCTCGGGCCCGCGTTATGCTGCTTTCCCGGTGCAACATCGACATGCACAGCCATTTGCACTTGAGAGTAGGACGGGCTGGCCGAGGAGATAGCCATTGGACGACGGACCGGACCTGTTGCCGTTTTAGCGAGTTGCCAATACATCGTGGCTGGCTTCTTTGGCTGTAAGCCCTCGTCGACCGGCTGTTGTAGGCAGGAGATGGAAGAGAGATCGGCACTGCGCATGAGCGACGAACCAAGGGCTTTCGAAGGCTGCCCTCGGTTGCAGCCAAGAGCTGTATCTAATCGACGCCGTCGCTGAAAGCCGATGAGCTGCTCAAACCATGTGCAGATAGCACGGCGAGCGTGGGAGAACATAAGTACTGAGCGTTGTGCCGCATTGGACGTTGATTCCCATCCAGCAGCAGCACTGCGAGCCTCACCGCCCTTCGTTCCACATCTTCCTATACGAGCTCATACAGACAGATTGACATTCGCTTTCTCACCTTCAAACGACCCAAAATGTACACCTCCATCATCGCCACCTTCGCCCTCGCAGCCTCCGTGCTCGCCGCTCCTGCGCCTGTTGAGAAGCGCCAGGGCTCCGTCACCTGCGGCAGCACCGTACGTCCACCATTTAGCTGTGATATCTCACTCCAAACTGACATTTCGATCCCACCAGTACTACTCCTCCTCCCAAGTCGCCCAGGCCGTCAACCAGGGCTGCGACTACTACCAGTCCGGCCAGCAGGTTGGCAGCAACGACTACCCCCACCGCTACAACAACTACGAAGGCTTCGACTTCCGCGCCTCCGGCCCCTGGCAGGAGTTCCCGCTCCTCAGGAGCGGTCCTTACACTGGTGGTGAGTCTTGTACATCGAAGGGATCGGACTGCGTCCGCTGTGCTTGGACTAACGATCTTCGCAGGCTCCCCTGGCGCCGACCGTGTCGTCTTCAACAACAACTGCGAGTACGCCGGCTCTATCACACACACTGGCGCCAGTGGCAACAACTTCGTTGGCTGCTCCGACACCAACTAGATATAGCGGGTCGGGCTGTAGCCATGAATGGATGAATGAAAAATTTATTGATCAAACGTCGACCACGTTGCTCTGCTCGATGGGTGACTTGTGGTGTCTCTAGTTGCCTTGTATCTCGTGAATGCCTGTGTATCACTGCTGGGTATCTAGATCATCGATAGGCACCTCTCACCGCCCTTGACCCTGTCGTGGCTGAATATTTTCCGCTTCAGAATCCTTTGTCCACGCTACGCAAAAAAGCAGTCCCCAACCTAATCGCGCCATTCATATGATATCCACTCGCTCGAAATGCAATCATGAAAATGGTAGCCTCTTCTGCCCTTTCTCCGGCCCGCTAGCAGTAGCAGCCGGTCTACCCCTGCCTTTGCCTCTTGTGCTCCCGCCACCTCTCGCCACGCTGGGTTTCGAAGCCGGAGGAACGGGTCGTGGAGGCGTTGGTTGCTCGTTTTGCAGATCTTGCGCAAAGTGGAAGTCTTCGTGTTCAGCTTGCTCGTCGAATGGCATACGGGCAGCGCAACGAGCGCAGATGTAAGCGTCTGAGGGATCTTCATCTTCTTCGTGCGCGAAGGGAGGTGATACGGTGTCTGCTTGCTGAGCGGAGGGAGGAGGCAGCAGAGGATCTGCGCCGTTGGGGTTATCTTCCTCGATGGTATCCTTGCCGTCGTCGACTTGCTCGCCTGCTTGTTCCGCTAGACGTGGCGTTAGGTGACGGTGTTCGGAGTCGCCCGTGCTGTTCTCCCTGCTCTCTTCTCGCGAGCCAAAGAATCGCGCGATCCCTCCATCATCCACCCGTCTCCTTTTCGCTGCCGGTGGCGGCGTCGACTCGGCTTTCGGCTGGGCATTCTGCAGCGCCTTCGCATCGTCGCCGCGCACGAGAAAGCCGCCAATCCCTTTGTTGCCCTGCACTCCTTCTTCGAATCCGCCGACGCTCAGACTCAGGTTTGCGCAAGGCCACGCTCGTCCGTCGACGATGACTTGCGCCAGAAGGCTTTTCGCCAGCTCGAACAGCCCTTCCTCCGTAATGCCGCGGCCCATGGGTATAGGAGCTGATTTGCTGCGCGTCTGAGCGCCCTGCCGGTGGTGCAGATTCATTGTCTTCGGCCGCCGTTTGTTTTCCAGGACGCCTTCCTCCACCAGCCGGCTGTGGATGTCCGCTACGAAGATCCGCAGCCACTTGCTTGCCACGTCGAGGCTGTTGATCGATGGCCTGAAGGACTTCGCGCTCAGCATCGACTTGATTTGCGTTCGCGGGTTGACTTCGCTGCTGTCTTCGCCGCGGATGATGCTGTAGAGCCAGGAGCCGGTGTCGTCGCCGAGGGTTTTCTTGAGTTGCTCGATCGATATGGGCAGTAAGTCCGAGACAGTGTCTGTATTGAACGCAGCCACGACCTCGTCGCCCAGCTTGCCGCCCAAATTGCGAATCTTCGTGAACTTGAAACCGCTCAAAAACTGCTTCACCGCCCGATTGCGAATCACAGTCTGATTATTTGGCTTCTTATGCGCACTCCCCAGCTTCGCCAGCATCTTATTCCGCCCGATTCCCGCCGAGCAAGTGAAACGCAGCTTCTCGAAAACCTCCCTCCTCACATCCCTCACGATCTCCGACGCAACCAACATAGCCACATCATCCCAGTCCGGATCCTCCTCCTCCGCCCGCCCCTCATCCAAGTCCACCAGCGCATCCGCCGCCCAATCCAGCGCCGTGCTCGGCGGCCGCGTCAATGGCTCGCTTGGATCCCCATAAGGCGGCGGACCTCTCAACTCAGCATACCGCTCCAGCATGATCCCGTGCACCTGCGCCGAGAGGTCAAGGAACACCTCGTCGATGCTCGCTTTCTCCACGCGCTGCGTCTCCGCCGGCAGGAACTCTTTGATCAGCGCCAGGATCCGCCGGCTCTGCAGCCTGTACGGGTCGAGACTGACTTTCCGCGACGCGATCTCTTTGAACGCCTCGTCCCCGTCTCCGTACGACCATTTGACGTCCCCCTCCTTCCACGTCGCGACGTGCTGGCATATCAACTCGGGGCACTTCTCTTTCGCCTCAGCGACCGTCACATGTCTGTTCAGCCCATACTCGCGCGCGGGGTAGTTGATGGCTATGAGGCCCTGCCATTGCTGTACGGCGAGAGGTTTGGAGGGCGAGAGGCCGAGGCGGACGGTCTCGCACTGCGCGTAGAAGGCATCGAGGTCGATGTGTGCGATCACGCGCAGTGGGCTGGTGGGCGAGGAGTGTGAGAGGAGAGAGAGGTGCTTGTAGGTGTAGGCGCTGCGGCGGGGGAGCCTGGTTGTCGGCGAGGGGATGTTGGGGGAGGAGGCGAAGGGGGGTGGGGAGGACATGGCCTGGCCGGGTCGTGGGTGGGTTTAGGGATGCATGCCAGCTGCAATGTTGTTTCCGAAGGCGAGAAGAGTGTTTGGCTCGCCCGGTGGTATTTTTGCGCAGTTTGGATGTGAGATGTTGCCGATCTGGGTTCAGGCTTTCGCGAAGCGCGTGAGTGAGAGACGCGTAGAGTGGCAGTCGATGATGGCATTGGGCTTGGCGGATCGTTCACGTCGACCGGTCGATATCGTCAATGCTATGAATGGTCTGTAGGACTGTTCATTCTTCCGGAATTGTGATTTTTGTCACCGGCTTTCGTCAAACAACCCCGAAGAAAATGGCTTCCTTCCGCTCACCAACCGTCATCATGCAAGCGCTCACATTGGCTTCGCTCGGCGGCATTACGATGTACTTCAAATCCCACCACGACTACAACCTGCAGGAACACGAAGCTCGAATGGACGAGCTGGAGGGTACGCTACGCGGTCACATTGGCTTGATCGAGGAGTCGTTGGAGCGCATTGAAGGTCAGAAGTCGGGCGGTAAGGGCGCAAAGGCGTGAGTTCTCTCTTGTTGATTCCAAGTGCTTCAACGCCATGGCTGATGAATGATATCTAGTGAGAATCTTTACACACAGAGAGGTAGAGATAGCAAGAAATGATTAAATTGTCTTCGTCAATATGCTCGTGTCGCTCCATCCACCAGGCGGCCACATGGCAGCAAGAACTGGTTGTGCTCTTCAGAATTGCAGGTATTTAATTTCTGGTTGCTGAGTGTGTGCAACACACCGCGAATCGATGACTTTCAACATCATTCCAAGATACCAGCTTCATGCAAACATCTATGCCGCACTTTTGGTGGGGACATAATCTGACTGTTAAAAGAGTGTTCTGAACACCGGAGTACCATGGTGACCGGTATAGAGGCCGAGTGTACCGCTCGCCGACAACTGATCACTAGTTCGCCCTTAGGACAACGTACTGCACTAGGAATGATGGACGTGCATTGGACAGGAGATCGTTCATACTTTGAGATGAAGCCTCAATAATGAGATGTAGGAGCCTACGGCTCACTAAAGGTCTATCACGTTATTATACATTTCTAAACTGGGTATCTTTTATCATGGAATTACGTAACGTCTATTCCCCTAGTTCTGAGGGGGATCTGACAAGAGCAAACGCTGTGGTCGTAGCGCATGCGTGACAGAAGGATAAGAGCCCCGGGCAATGGAAAGCTCGTCGTGATCTAATATCAATGATACGTGGCATTCGATACTGTCATGCCGTTGCCTCGAAGACATTGGATTGATGAAAGCCGCTCGCTCAACTTTCACGGCGAAGCGACTCCTGGGGTTTTTCGACTTCCTCTCCCTCTTCGCTGTCCATGACAGCAGTGCCTGGCTCAACTGGTGGCGAGCGAGATTGATCCGAGCTAGAGCCTCTCGATAGAGAGCTGGAATTGCTGCTGTGTCGACGGCTGCTGCGACTGCGACTTAATGGAGTTGACGATCCGGAGTCTGACCGTGAAGAAGCATTTGAACAGATATCCGGGAAGAGAGTAAAGTACTCGTTCGAGCCGACCGCGCTGCTGAACGCTGCAGCGACGGACTGCCGATTTGAGGCACGGCGCTTGTCGCGGATGGCTTTGGGCGTAAGACTTGGTCGGATGGGATCGGGATGCTCCTTGATGGGCGACAAGGCTGCCTGCGTGGGCTGCTTGGCTTCCAAATGCTTTGGTCGTGAACATTTATGGCAACGGCCATGATCTTTGTTGCAGACACATGCTGTTGATGACAAGTCCGATGACTTTGGTGTTATCTCAAAGTGAGGCTCTCCTGGGACCGGGAATGGTTTGAAGTGGTATGTCAAGGGCATGACGAGTGTGCTAGGTGGCGGCCTTCCCAATCATATGAGTTTTGGCTGTTAGGGGAAGAGATGTCCGCGGCATCGTAGTCAAGTGAGTGTACCAGAACGGTGAGTAGTGGAAAAGTTTTGGCGCTGCGTGGCGGTGATGACTTGTCCGATTTCCGAGAGTCGACGAAAAGTAGAGTAAAATAGTGAGAAGTAGACGTGGGAAGCTTGATGTTTGGATCGAAGAATTAGGAACTAGGCAGTGGGAGGGCGAGGCCCAGTACTTGAGTGGATCGATCGAAGCTAATAAGCGCTGGCATCAGGGTGATGCGCAACAACGCGACAACCTTCGCGGGTTAGACAAGACACCTTGATAGGCAGGGACCGCCGACCGCCCTGGCAAAGTGGCGCCGCGATCTCCGTGGTGAGCCTAATCAGAGGCCTGGGTGGGCCTACAACGGGGTCGACTGCGTGCGGATGTTGCATGAAGTCTAGCATCTTTACATAAGCTTTTTGACAGGCGAATCGCGCATGGTCCCTTCCCGTGGTATTCCTGCGAAGAGCGATCTGTTTTCGCCGTCAAAAGGAAAGCAGTCGACGATGATGGGTTCAGCACCGGCATGCCATGCACACGCGACGCGATGCAGGAAACTAGCCTCGCAGAAGGAGAGTCGCATGACGTTCAGGTTTGCGCAATCTCGCGGTGTCTGTCAGAGAGTGAGCCACAGCCACGTGGTGCAAGGTTGAGTAGTCTCAAGATCTCGACGGAGATTCAACCTTGCGAAAGTGTAGCATCACGCGGGTGTCCAGGTGCTCGAGACGCGTTGTTTCCGTGGGCTAGTGCTATGCGGCGAAGGCTGATCGATTGTGAAGTTCGTCGATGTGGCGCCGTGAACTCGATGCCACTGCACGCCCAGCCCACTGGCGCATGAAGTCACCGCCATCGCCCCATTTTTGCTCTCGATTAACATTTCGAATTTCCCATAACCCTCTCACTGCACACGGAACTCGGCTTTGGACGTGCGATGCCTTTCGATGTTGGGTGATGAGTGTTTGCGGGAAAATTGCTTCCAAGATCGCGCACGCCCGATGTGCACTTTGAGATCAGCCTCATCGATCAGCCGCGCTGTGATCGCGACGTATCCGCTGTGCCGGTGGATCGGATGAAAGTCAGTCATCTGGTACCGTGACCCCGGTTCCATTCTCAACAGTCTCACGCACAATAATGCTCGCGTCCATCAGGGGCCATGAACAGGGGTGCTTCGACACTCCGCCCTTCCCCGTAGCGGCGCTGGAGCCCCGAGATGTCGACAAGGGCGATGTTGATGTCGGCTCGGTGTTGAAGTCTCCTGACCCGTACTCTCTGTCTCTTGAAGTCTCATTGAAGCCAACTAATGGCACCAACAATGGCCGGCCGGTACGCCTCACTGTAAGCTACCGTTGCCCGTTTGCAGCGACACCGAAATCACCAGGTCCTCTTGCTAGTATTGACTGCTGTTTTCAGCCCGTGGAAGTAATCATACATTCTAATATTCACATTCGATGCCTTCTTTAGTTCAAGCAGCACCTTCACCTGCATCGTCCTTCTCATCCTCATCCTCGCCCTCCTCAACCTCCACAGCACCCGCGAAATCAAATCTATCCCCCTTCGCCTTGCCCGAAACATACTTGACGAACTTGAGCACGCCTCGATCCCTCAGCACCAAGCTCAGCGTGTTCCAGCTCGCGGGGCTGGAGAACAAGATCCCATCGTCCTCCTCGTCCTCCTGCGCGGCCTTGTAAATCGCCGGGTCGGCTTTGGGTCGCGAGGAAGCTTTCTTCGCTGAGCGGCGGTCGCCTGCGCCTGTAGCCGATTGCAGTTTCGCAGGGATGGAGACGCCGTGGTCGGAGCCTGCTTCGGAGCCGTCTTCGTCGTCGGACTCGTCGTCGTCGCCCGCCATGTACAGCTCGTAGCCGCCGACGTTGTCTTCTTCTTCCTCTGATGTCGGTTGAGGTTCAGGCTCAGGCTCGGGCACCTTAGCTTTGCCTTTGCCTTTGTCCTTGGGTGCAGCGGTGCCGTTCGCCTCGCTGGACTCTTCGTCCTCGTCACCTTCGTCGTCTTCCGCCTCCGCCTCTGCCTCGGGCTCATCAGCGCCCCAACCCGGTGTCGGAGTGATGTTCAGGCAGTATTCCAGCTGCGGCTGCTCGCCACGGTAGCCCTGCGCGAGCTGGTAGTCAAGGCCGCGACGGAATTTGCGGGCGAGTACGGCGCAGCGCTTGAGCGACAGACCTGTAGTCAAGGACAGCCACTTACGGAAGGCCAAGCTGGGCAGGAAGTTGTACATGATGTCGCCGTGCGGGTCGTCCTCGCTGCCGACGGGAGGCGGGCGCACGAGCGACGAGGCCGCGAGGTATTGGTAGCGGTGCTTATGGGGCGGGCGCGAGGTGTCAAATTCGCGCTTGAAGGAAGCGGTCTCCAGTTGATTTTGGAGACGAGGTGCAAGCTTTTTGTTCAGGAAGTTGGCCATTTGTGCAGTTGATTCTTCGGTGAACATCTCGTTGAGCTCTTCGACGGTGTCTGGCGTAAGGTAGTTGGGTGTCATGTAGTTGAGCAGGAACTGGAGGTCCTCCTCTGAGAGTTCTGCTTCCTCTTCGTCCTCGCCGGTAGCAGACTGCTTGGTGTTGGCCTCTGGATCAATCCATTGCGGCTTGGGGTCGTCGAATTGTTCGCCTTTACCCTGGAGTTGCTGCAGAGAGCTCTTCTCAGCCAGCTTCTCCTCGAGCCCGGGCTCGAAGCCATCCTCGCCTTCTTGAGGGATGTGGAACCAGCCGCTAATAGCCATGCGGACGCGGCCGCCGTCGTCCTCCTCAACCCCCTCAGCGCGGTGGTAGACCTCCTCGACATCGTGAAAGCTTTCTCCAGGTTGAACTGCGAAGAAGGAAAGCTGGTTCCATGCGGGAGGAATGACTTTGCTGAACTCAGCTCTAGGCACCTTGTAGAGCTTGCCATCATCCGCCTTCTCATCATCCGTGGGGTAGAGTCTGAGCGCGCCACCCCACTCGGCCTTCCAAGGCTTATCAGGGTCGGTCAAGTAGAGAATGTAGCTGACTCGTCTGCTTCCAATGACATCGTCGTGGCACAGCAGGTGGCAACCGGGAACGTAGACATTGACAGCCATGTCAGTCTTCTTTCCAGACAGAGGTCCGGAGCCGGCGACTGTGGAGATCCATTGGCGGAATTCCTGGCCGTAGAGAGCGTCACGTAGCTTCAGAAGGCTGGGAAGCTTCTCCAGTGCAGATTCCGGCAATCCGGAGAGGTTGGCCAGATCGCCGGACTGGTGGATCTTATAGATGTCGGTTTCCTTGGGCGTGAAATGGATGTTGTCGATGATCTCTTTCCTGACCGAGCGCAGGAGGTTGTCATTCATCAACCCGTGGACGACGGCATGCTTGTAAGGTGCCGAAGCAGCGTACTCGTCGGTGTAGCCTTTGAGGGTCTTCTCAGCGAAGAGGTTCTCCCCAAACTGGGCCTCGACGGCGTTGGAGTCGGTGGCCTGCTTCTTGCCGTTCGCGGCGGGCGCAGTCTGTGTCTCCGCCTTACGCTTCATGATAGAACGGATGTTCAAGTGGTGACAATATCTATTGGACGGCGACGGCGTCTACTTCGACATGAGGTCAAGCTACAAAATTTCTCCAGCCAACACGGCTCGGCCAATCAAGGGCGGTTGCGCGCATCAAGCGAGACGAGAGTTCGGCCAGGACCGAAAGGGTCCAGCGGCGCGACGGGCGCCAGCGCCTGGCGCAGCCATTGACGTATGAGCGTGGGCGACAGCAGCAAGAAATGGGCGCCCTGAAACCCACTTTGCGACGAGCCCGAACCCTGTCTCCTATAATTTGCTGTCAACACGTCTTTGTCCACGCGCTGAGGTGTTTGAGGTACCGCTGAAGAAACATTCTCGCGAGGCAGTGGAGTGCGTTGACAGTCGCAGCATACAATACAAGTACCTAGTACATCAGCAGGTACGCCCAATCCCGCTGTCAACATTCCTCAAGCCGATCACCAGCAGTCACGAGCGCACACATATTTACCCGCATTGTCGCTGCTTTTTATTGTTCGCGCTCACCGCCCCAAAAGCGATTCCTTTCCTTCGCACCTGTCTATCGTCTCTGTGCTGGACCACAGTAGCTTCCAACAAACAACTCTGACCATTCTAATCGGTAACAAGCAGATCGCGGCAACAAACATCCCTTGCGTTACGCATTATCACTTCACGCCAGCTACTGCGGAGGACCAGAACACCCAAAACTCCCGCGACGACTTTCGAAGACATACTCTCCTCAGGATGGGTGCTCTCGATTTTCTCGGTGACCGCTCCAGCAGCGGCGGCGTCTTCGGCGCCCTCATTCGACTCATCCTTAGATTTTTCCAATTCGTGCTGGCCATCACCGTCGCCGGCCTGTATGGCGTCGACCTCCACAACGCTAAGAACGCTGGCGCCTACACCGACGGCAAGTGGGTGTATGCTGAAGTCGTCGCCGGCCTTTCTGCCGTCACCGTGCTCATCTACGGCATTCCCTTCTTCAAGTCCTACTGGGCATTTTTCTGGGACTGGGTGCTTTTGTAAGTTCCCTCCAATCACAATCGTGCTTGATCTGCCACTGACAGTCTTGTGCCAGCGTCCTCTGGATCGCGCTCTTCGGCATCTTTGGTAAGATCTACATCAAAGCCAACCCGACCCCTAAGCAGGACGGCATCAGGCGCATGAAGCACGCCGTCTGGATCGATTTGGTCAACGCCCTGCTCTGGCTGTTCACTGCGCTCTATGCGACCGCCATTTTCTGGCGTGCGCGCAAGGGCAGGACGACGCACACCGGTCGCGCGACCGTTTAGGAGAAGAGCAGCTGGGCTGCGATGGGTGCGCGTGAGGGGATGAGACCTGCTGTTGGCGGAGCGAACTGGACGTGGGCAACGGCAGGAAGAGGACAGGAGGTCGGCTTGATGAGTACTTGATGATTGGACGTTGGGTGGAGGAGGCTGTCAATGCTTAACGCGATACGATACCCTTTTCTTAATGTTGTAAGCGTCGGTAGTTCAATGCAAAGCACGGGAAGAATGTCAGTGAGGAGATCGAAACGTATTGTCACCAACTCGAAGTCCGCAAAATAGGGTAAATGTGAAACAGCGCATTAATAATGGAGACCTGATATTCTCGCCGGCGATCGTCACTCCTCCCTCTCCACAGTCAGCTTCGCGCCAAGCGCGGTGCTTCACGTTGCGCATGAACCCGCAGGAGGACCACGACCGACTCAAGTCAACCTCAACCCAATCGATCAAACGAATTACACTCTGCAACCTCGTAGTATAGAGACTGTTGCTTTCATACCACTTCTGCAGCTGCACAGCGACTAGGCCCTGCTCGCACTATAGGCGCCCTTCCAAACCCGCGATGAGAGCTTGTTCTCCGGCCCTCAAAGCCCGACATGTTCCTCCAAAATCTCGTCCAGAAGGCCCAGCAGCTCATTGACCCATCCGTGCTGCCGGGGCCCCTCGGAAATGCCTCAGCAAATCGCCCGTCCAAAAGCCAGCTCTTTAGACACCAGTTCCGCCTACCCGAGTCGCAGAACCCGCTGCACGAGATCACAGCGGAACTGACACTGCCGAAGTCAAAGAACCCAGGAAGCAAGAGTCCAGGAAAGCAGGGTAGTTGGGACAAGAACAATTGGGACCGCGAGAGGGGCACGCATTACGTCGGCCAGCTGCACTTGAGCGAGCAGTTCCTGTGCTTCTCCACCGTCAACACGTCTTTCGTCAGCACGGCGAGCACGAGCGCGAGCTCAGCCTTCACTGGCCGTACTCATGGCACTGGACCAGCAGGTAATGGCTTCACGTTGCCTTTATGTGCGGTCAGGAGGGTGGAGAGACTACACACTCAGAGCTACATGTTTGCTCTTTCGATAACGACGTGGAATGGTTTCGAGCCCGCGAGCGGCGACACTGCTGGAGCTCCTGCACCTCCCAAGTTGACCATTCAGCTAGAGGGTAGTAGGCAGCAATGCGAGCGATTCTGCGACGGCCTCAAGAAAGGCCTGAAGCAAGGCGTGAAGGAGGTGGAGAACATGCGGACAGTAGCACAGGACTGCTACTCAGAATACTTTCTCTACAACGAGTTTGATCAGACGCCTACGGCTACCAAGCCAGACGGCACGCCCAGAACACCGCCGGATACGGGTCTAGGCAGTATCTTCAAGTACCCTGGCAACTCGCGCAAGCTGCGGGACAGGAGCAAGATGAGGCTTTGGCATGAGTATTTGAAGGAGAATGGACGCAATACTACTCTTGTTCGACAACCTGATTTCCACCGGCTGATCCGTGTCGGTCTGCCGAATTTGCTCAGAGGTGAGATCTGGGAGCTTACCTCAGGCGCTTTCTATCTTCGCCTGCAGAAGCCGAAGCTTTACCAGGAGACTCTGGCGAAGCACGAGGGTCAGCACTCACTCGCGATTGATGAGATCGAGAAGGATCTCAATCGCTCATTACCTGAATATGCGGGCTTCCAGAGCGAGGAAGGCATAGGACGTCTCAGACGCGTTTTAACGGCCTACAGCTGGACGAATACCGAGGTCGGCTACTGTCAGGCTATGAACATTGTCGTGGCAGCCCTTTTGATGTAGGTTTCTTGGCTCTTTCCATTTCCTGACCAAGTATCAAGCTAACGCTGCTCCAGATATCTCTCCGAAGACCAAGCCTTCTATACACTTTCAGTTCTCTGCGACCGCCTTCTACCCGGATACTACAGCATTACAATGTACGGAACGCTTCTCGATCAGCGCGTGTTCGAGTCACTGGTTGAGAAGACAATGCCCATAATCTGGGAGCACCTCGTTAAGAACGACGTGCAACTTTCTGTTGTTTCCCTGCCTTGGTTCTTGTCACTGTACATCAACAGCATGCCTCTCATCTTCGCATTCCGCGTCCTGGACGTTTTCTTTCTGGAAGGGCCTCGCGTTCTTTTTCAAGTCGGTCTCGCTATCCTCCGAATCAATGGTGAGGAATTGCTGGATGCCACCGACGACGGAACTTTCATCTCTGTTCTCAAATCATACTTCGCTCGGCTGGGCGAGAGCGCGCACCCTAAGTCTGAGAACCCGAAGTACCGCGCGATTACGAACTTTCAGGCGCTCATGGTAGTTGCTTTCAAGGAGTTCGACGGCATCACCCAACACACTATCTCCGCCGAGCGCACCAAGCACAAGACCGCCGTATTGGACAACATTGAGTCTTTCGCGAAGAGGACGTCGATCAGAAACCTCGGCCCGGAAAGCAAGAAGCTCAGCACGAACGATCTGGGTTTCTTGTACGACCGCTTCTACGCCGTGCTGTACGAGCGGCAGCAGCGCGCCAAGGTTCTGCAGGCGGAACAGGACAGGCGCCAGAAGGCTGCACGCAGCAAAGCTACCGAGATCGTCACCGGCATTCCCGGCAACGCTCCTGAGATGGGCAGAGTCGGTCTGGGCCCGAGCCCGACGCAGATGGACTACGACGCTTTCCGGGAGTTCCTCGCCGGCGTTGCTAAGTGGGCTGTTACGGACTCGCCTACGGCGCAGTCGCCGATGAGGGAGGAGAAGACAAACGGCTACTTCGGCGGCACGACTCGTAGCCGCTCTACGTCGACCTGGGGTAGCGGCCCGGAGCCTGCGGAACACGAGTTCATGCAGCGCTTATTCTCCCGGTGGGACGTCGATGGCGCTGGCGCGCTGAGCTTGCAGAACGTGGTCGGCGGGCTAGCGCCTATCAAGGGCGATCGCGATATCATGTCCTCGATCTCATATTTCTTCGAGCTCTATGACGATGATCAGGACGGCAAGGTGGATCGTGAAGGGATATTGCGTATCTCGGAGGCGTTGCTGTTCTTATCTCGGCGTGGCCTGAGCTCGCCTACTTCCTCAGCTGTTGAGGTTGAGGTTGGTCCTGACGGGCAGCCGAGGAATAAGGACGAGCAGTTCCTGGGCGCCGTCTCCGCTTTCATAAGGAGATGCTTCGAGTACGCGGATCCAGATCATCCTTCCCACCAACCTGAGAAGCAGTCCACTGAGGACTTGGACAAGTTCGCTCTCGGCGACGACGACGAGGATGCAGGCGACGATCTGATGGATCTCAAAGAGGAGTCAGAAGAAAAGTCCGAAGAAACGCCAGCAGACGACCCTAAGCCATCAGAACTCACATCTCCCTCTGCCGCAGACGACAGTATGCTCGCGCGTCCCTCAGAAAACACTTTCGGCCAAACCGCAAAACCCAAGCAGGCCGCCACCGCCAACGCGGCCCTCGACCCCTCCAGCCCAGTCCACATCACCCTGCCCACTTTCAGGATGCTCGTCCTCGCCGACGAGACTCTCGAGTACTTCTTCGACTCCGGCTTCGCCAACTCCTTCCACCTCGCCGACGCTCCCCTGCCCTCCTCCACCGTCACTTCCCAGTCCCTCCTCGGCCAACAATCACAGGCTCTCGGCGCCCCGAAGGACGCCATGCCGGCTCTCAGCCCCGGCGGCGCTGGCGCGGGCGTCGTGCCTCCGGGCAAGGGGCTGCGCGGCATGCTCGACAACATCGTCACGGACGGCATGCGCGTCGCTAGCGAGGTGAGGAGGCGCATGGACGAGGCGCAGAAGGAGATCGACAAGGGCGCTAGTACGCGCGGGACGGAGGATGATTCCGACGACGATGAGGACGAGGCGGGTAGGGATCTGTTGGAGGGTGCTGAGGCGGATGCGGGCGTTGTTGGGAGAAAGGAGAGTGGAGCGGGCGATCGGGGCGAGAGTGTGCTTGAGTCGCCAGTGTCACTTGATAAGGGGAAGGGGAAGGCGAAAGAGGTGGTTGGTCAGGAGAGAGAGGGCGGTGAAAAGGAGTTGCCGATGCCGCCTATTCAGAGTAAGGATACGATGTTTGAGCGGTAGAGTCGGGTTTGGAGTAAGGATAGGAAGGAGGGATGGTGGTTTGGGCATGCATGTCTCGCGGATGGGCTTACGAATGATTTACAGGATACCATCCTCCGCCTGCAATGCGAGTAGAATACGAACGAATTTATATCGAAACGTTACAAGCATTCTGACCCTCTTTGACTCTCTCACTCTTCTGCGGCCCCTCTTAGATCCCTACAATGACACTCTGGTGTGCTTTTACGAGCTCAATTGGAGAAAATCTGACCAGATAACTCCAATGCGCTCGCATCCTGCGTCCTGCTAGTCTTTCAAATACCGGTTCCTGAAACGGCAATCTCGCACCCCATCCGCGGACATCTTTGTAAGAACCCTGAACTACAAGCAGCGGCTCGAGTACTACAGCAACTAATACCCGCTCCCGGTCCAATTACGCACCGCTGCTGACCAATCTCTACTCGAGTTATCCGTGCAATGGTTTCGTTACTCCCGGTGGCTTGAAGGGGTAGGAGCTCAATCTGCAATGCTTGTGCCCGGACACGCTGCAGTCGTGCATATAACAGGCTTCGCTGTTTTAGGCCCGGAGATGAAATTGATGTGAGCAGCTCCGAAGAGATGGCAGCATGCAGCGTTTGCTCTCACTAAGTTTCCGGGCTCATATTCTGGTACTCTAGGGATGATGAAGTGATGATGGAACGCCGATTTCTTCCATCTATTTAGGATCGGCGACTGGTCGTACAACCGTTCATCGACGAGATATGAAACTTTCCCGGTCTGAACGACGTGATAGTGGGATTTTCCAAGCTATGTTCGAGGTGCTTAAAGGCTGACGCGCAAGTCCTTTCAACAGAAATGATAGAAATAGAGTAGTCGCAAAAGAATGTTTCGTAACATCTTCTTTCCTCGTGCAAGCCCGAAGATACACCACGCGAGGAAGCCACACAACCTGAGAGGTGACTGGAATGGTTCGTAAAAGCATGCTTCATCGGTACGTTACTATATATTATGTATTCGAGAAATACTTCCAGGTGTGGGTTTCGAACATTACAGCAACAACACCAACAGCACTGCCGAGTACACGACCGAACCGGCGAGCGGCGCACCGCTCGACAAGCGTCCAGCTGCAGTATCAGAAGATGCCGCGTCTGTCTCCGACCCAGAGTTTGTCTCTGTAGGGCCAAGAGCAGTGCTTGACGTCCCGGTCTCGCGTTCCGTGGAAGAGCCCTCAGACATTTGCACCGGCACTGTCGAAGAGGTACCGTCCTCGGCCACCACCACAGCGCTACCGCTTTCTTGAGCACTGAAAGTCTTGCCGTCTGCGACGGTCGTCTCTCCAGGTGTCAGCGTGAGCGTCCGGCTGCCCTCCTGGACAATGATAGAGCTCCCGTCGGCCGAAGCGACGACCTCTGCGTTGCTGGGCGCCCGTGTCGGAAGCGTCGACATCCTGCCATCGTCTATCATCACGGCAGCCCCGCCAGTGGACGCCGCGCTCAATGTCTTGCCGTCTACGACTGTTGTTTGTCCTGCGCTCAGTGTGAGAGTCCTGCTACCTTCTTGGACGATGACTGAGGCTCCATCAGCAGAGACAACGTGCGCCTCATCGTTCGAAGCTCCATCTGCATCAGTAGATTTGAAAGACGCCGTCTGCTCACCGTGCACGAGGAAGCCACTTGCTGACCCAACGCTGATCTGCTCGCCAGCGAAAGTTGCCACAGCGCCAGGTGACATTGTGATGGTTGCATCGGGAGCCTGTAGGATAATTGACGAGCCTTGAGAAATGGCGACGAAGGTTGATCCGTCCTTGGTCCAGATTGCAGTGCTTTCTGCGGGGCCCTCTTTGGCTTTGTTCGGGATGGCGAAGGTGGCTGTACCTATCGCGAGTTGGGCGCCTGAGGACTGGACATGGACGGTTTGTGAGCCCAAGATCTGAGAACTGCCTGGCTGAGCCGTTACGGTTTGCGTGCCGTCTGCCAGGATGATGCCATTACCCTGCCTCGAGGCTGTTATTACTTGGCCGTTGGCGGTCAAAGTAGTTGCTTCGGCGGCAGCGGCTGCGTACGGCGCCACCAAGTGAGTTGCGGAATTGTCGATTACGATGGCTCCACCGCCTGATGCAGCGCTGTACACGTGGGTGCCGATAGTAGCTTTTCCACCAGGGGTCGCAGCTGCGAAGAGCCCATCCTGTGCGATAATGATCGATTCTCCAGCATGTTCGATGGTTGCAGATCCCCCACCTTGCAGAGACGCCACGATTGGAGTGGCTTCACCTTGAGAAGGTCCGGACTGGCCCGTGAACGGTTCGGGTTCCGAAGGGTCATTCACTGCATGCGTTTGGTGAGTGGGAGAGGTGCCAGGGGAAGGTTCAGCTTCCAGTGATGGGCCATCGCTGCTCGAGGCAGAGTTGGCAGGTTCAGCTCCATTTGCCGGAGGATACTGCTCTCCCTTGGCCGAAGCCTCCGCAGACGCGAGGACTGATAGAGCGTTTGTTGTAGCTGGTTTATCATTCGGCCTGATTTCGGGCGATGTATGTGCAGGGTCACTGTTGGCTGGTTGCGTAGGATGGTCATCCGCGTTGTTGTGTCCGTTATTGACGACAAGACTATTGCCGGTTTGTTGCTTCGGGCCATCATCTGCACTGCCTTGATCACTCGCACCCGGATCATCACTTGTGTCCGATCCCGGCGCTGCATCTGGGCTCGAAGTCGGTTTTGGCGGCTTCAACGATCCTCCTGGAATCGTCCCATCTACAGGTTCGCCGGCCGTCGTGGTCGGCTTGCCACCATGGTCCCCTGTCGGTGGGTCTCCAGTACTCGGCTCCGGATCTTGGTTCTCGGGCAGGGCTGTATCGGAAGGCTTCGCCGGCTCAGGCTTTGAGGTTACTGGTGGATCAGTAGGTTTCGGGGTCGAGGCGGGTGCAGCATCTGTCGTAGTGTCTGGGCTGCCGGCCGGAACGGTTGGTTTTGCTATAGAATCCGCGGGGGTGAGAGCGATGGGAGGATCGTAGACGCCATTGATGCCGCCGATACAATTTGCCCAGTCCGGGTCAAGGTCACGCACTTCCATCGGGATGGACAGGATTGGGTCTGTCATCGTAGAGTTAGCGAGTTGCGATTCGTGTGGAGCCCCCATTGGAGTTGATGATTCGGTGGAAGTTAAGGATCCACTTAGACTATGTAGTCCTCCCACGTGTATCTGGTGAAGAGCTTTGTAAAGAAAGCAAGGTCACTCACCGTAAGGTGCCGTGCGCGGGCAAGTCCAGTTGACAGGCATTGTCATTTGGTTGCCCCTCCTGGGATCGAACATTGCGTAGGACGATGCACATCGTGGCTGACTCTGATAGATATAGTCGGGGACCGGCGTGACGTACAGGTCCGTGAAGTTGAAGGATGCAGGTGATCCTAGGCCATTGTAGCGACCCCATCCGTAGAGCGAGCTGAGGTTGGCCGTGTTTGTGATGGCGACAATCTGATCGTAGTGGGTCTTGCCGAACAGGCTGCAGCTGTCACGAGCGTAGAGAGAGTCGAAAGAAACGTATACAGTGGGGCTAGTCAAAGTGGTTCCGAGAGTGACGATGGTGGCTTTGTCGCTGCTGTTGCGAGTTATTGCAGAGTAGTTACCGTTGATCCAAGTGCTGGAGGCTGGAGGCCAGTAGATGAGCTGGACAGTTCCACCGTTGATCTGACATGATTGACAACCAAGTGAGCAGCCAGGAGCGAAGGCGTATGACGGATCCCAGAAGAAGTTGTTGGTTGTTATCGTCGCGGTCTCTGCTTCCGTGCCCTTCTTCGTGGTCGTCGTAATAGTCGTCCAGTTCATACCGCCGCCCACGACTCCGTCGGACTGATGTCCATAGTATTGCTCATTTCTGAGAAACGCATCAACTAGCGTGGAGCATACAGATCCGATTACAGCGGCTTGAGTGCAAGATGGGGACGGTCTGATAGCAAGCGAGATCAGTCGGTCATCTTCAGACTGCCAAGATGCCACCGGCCCTGAGCATGATGGTGCTTGTGAGCTGGCGTAGACGTTGCTGGTGCAGCCTTCCGGCTTCGTGAGTGTGCGAGAGGCGTATTTATAGTAGACCCAATCTTCCCAACTTGATTGACATTGTGGCACGTAGTTCGGAAGGGTGCACGACGGTTCGATCAAAGTGCCATTGCCAAAGAAATCGATGGACTTCCACTGGCTCCAAGTTTGAGACGTTAAACGAGTCGTGATCGGTGAGCTCCAATCTGAGAAGGATGTGGACACTCCCGCCACGGTTGTATATGTTGCCTGAGGATGCACGCCATTGTACACTGTTACAGTCGTTGTTCCGGAGATGACTGAAGATGTGAAGTCGTAGCTATAGTCGGTAAAGAGCCTGGTAGTGGTCATACCCACCTGAATGTTCGTCCAAGCTCTAGACGCCGATGAGTTTGCGGACCAATAGGCGCTCCATTGTTGCCAGCAGTCGCCTGTGAACGAAAGGGTGTAGTTGCCAGAAATGGGTGGAGCCGTTATCATTGCACTGGCGCTCGAAGAGGACGTTGTGAGGGTCGCCTGGGCCGTCGTGTTCGCAAGTGAGGACTTGGCCAGCAGTGATGTTTCTGTGGTCTCGCTGATCGAGCGACTCATCCCCATCCCAGCTGCTACGAAAGCGCCCAGACCATCGGAGGAGGTCTTGGTGCTCGTGGGCGAAAGTTCCGCGGAAGAGTTGGAAGCATCGGCCTTTCCTGATGTCCCCGTGCTCGGAGTCACGGTCGTGTTGCCCCATAGCGTGTCGTTCAACTCAGCATTGCTCACAGAGCTGCAGAGTATCAGCGCAAACACCAGCAAGACTGCTCGCATACTCGAACCGCTGTATGCCATATTGCGACACGAAGCAAAAGGCGTGGCGTCAAGCGAAGGACATGAAGGGGAGAGAAGACACTACAAAGAAGAGAGTAGGCTCGCCTTTGACGCCCATGTGTGCGAAAGCGCTTAGAATAGCGCATCCTGCAGGCACCCGCCAGTCACGGTGGCCGTCCTCGTCCGAGTGTGGCACTGTGGGTCGCTCAGCTTTCAGCTGAAGGATTTTGGCTTCGTTTCAGTTACAGAGCCGCCAGCTGGAATTAGCAAGCCGGTGGCACGCCTTAGATCCGGGCCGACAAACGATGAGGCGTGACGAAGACGCTTTACCAGGCTTAGACAGTCTCGACAGGCTTGTCTGGCAGGGTTTGTCGCTCGTGAGCGTGTATACAGTAAGGCTCGTGGGTGCTAGCAGGGAGGTCAGGCAGGGAATACTGCCGGCTGGGAAGTGACTATCTGAATTCACCGCATTCGCTGCCTTAGAGCCGACCAAATGTCATGGGTGACTTGGTCCAACCTGATCCTTCTCTTCAGGCCTTGGCGCTTTGCATGGTCAACGACCGTCCGCTTCTGTTGTATGTTTCCGCCGGCCAGCTGACAAGATTGACGATCCCTCGTATTTCGTGAGGCTGATCACCAGGATCCCTCCGACTCCTTCGGCCGAAGAATTCGACCGAAAAGTACATGCCTATTTGAGTTGCTAGTTTACTATAAGTGCCGAGCAAGCTTACAGTTCTGCTTTCAACCAAGTCCATGTTTTTCCATGAGTGTTGCGGTTTGACATCAGAGGGCTCGGCGCTCGCGAAAGCTCAGAAGTTCGGTTCTCGGGCATGAAAGTTGACTTCGTGTGTTGAAGCCATGCAACTAGTTGCTCGTCACATGATATTTGCTGGGCTTCAATTGCATTGCAGATATGCCAACAACGCCGTTCTCGCGGCATGACTGAGCTTTTCTCATATTTATATCCCCGTGGGCTAGTCCATGAACATCACCTTCTACTCCCGCTCCCTCAACAATCCCTCGCCCTCCTCTTCCCTCCTCTCCAACATGACCCTTCTCCCGCCCTCCACCCAGCCTTTCAACACAAGCCCATAGTGCCAACCCAACCCTGCCACGAATCCTACCGCATCATTTTTGAACGCCAAACACCCCGCTGCCGTAACCAGCATAACCATCCATCTCTCCCTCCCCTCCCTCTCCACCCTTGCCCTCTTCTCCTCTCTCCCCTCCCTATCCTCTCCATTCCCAAACTCCCTCTCCGCCCTCGCCCACAAGTCCTCCGCCGGGACGCTGACCTCCCTCCCCACTTTCGCCAACTCCACGCCCGCAGCCAGTACCATTACGCCCAGCAGGCTCTTCGGGAACCGCTGCAGGACCGGCACGACTGCTTCGCCAGCGAAAAGGCCTAGGAGCAATTTGACGCTCCCGAGCACGATGATGCTCGCGCCGCTGCGCGCGCCGAAGGCGTACTGGCCCGCGAGCCCGCCGCTGCCGTGGCACACGGGCATCGCGCCGAACCAGCATCCGAGGATATTGGAGAGCGCGACGGAGAGGCCGAGGGAGGTTGTGCTGGGCGGTGGGGGGAAGGTGGGGAAGAGTGATGCGGACAGGGAGGTTACGGCTAGGATGCTGTTGAGGGTTGTTAGGGGAAGCTGGGGCAGGGAGGCGGAGAGGGCTGCTGGGACCCAGGTTGATTTGGAGGGGACGAAGGGATGTGGGTGCCAAAGGGCGGAGTGGTGGCTGCTTGTGGTTTTGGAGGTTTGGGTGGCGGCTAGGAGGAGACCGAGCAGGAAGATGGTCAGGGCGTAAGGAACTCTGGGGAAGAGGGTGGTGAGGATGAGGAGGATGAAGGCGGCGATGGCGAGGAGCCTGTTATCCAGGGCAGGTGTGTGCCATCCTAGAGGTTGGATTAGGGACGTTCCAGCGCTTATTGCAAGACTGAGCCCGGCGCCGACTTGGATGCCTTTGACGACTGGGACTGGTACGACTCTGTGTAGCCAGTGTAGTAAACCAGTCACACTGAGTAATAAGACAGCGAAGGAGACTATCAAGCCACCCGCGGCAGTTTCTTCTCTGCTGAACTTTTGGCTGATTGCTACAGCCGCGATGGCTTTCATTGGCTGTACTGGCAGAGGTACTCCGAAGAAGGCGCCAGTGAGGATGTTGGCGAGGCCGGAGAAGACCAGTGTACTGGCCAGATCGATTGAACCGCCGATACTGAGAGCGATCATCAACGGCAGAAGGGTGCCAAGGTCACCCAAGGAGCCGGACAGCTCTGCCAGAGGTGCATCGCGCAGGGTCCTAATATTGTGCTTCGCTACCGCCTGCAGACGCGAGCGGAGATCCATGATTGCTGCAGGAGCTGGGCAGCGCTGCGAGACACTGTCATGAACTGAGGGAGATTATTGTTATGGGTGGTATTACCTTATCTCCCGGTCTCGTGGAAAGTAAATGAGGTTAGAGGAGTGACTAAAGATAAGATGCGAGAGTCAGACTGATGAATGGAGCCCGGCGTCACGCGGCGTTTGACGTGGTGTCTCCACCTGCAAGCTGCATGTGCCATGGGCGTTGACCGCACCTCTGCCTCCCCAACATCACCTTGTGCAACATTGAACGGCACGCAACATGGAGCGTCGTGATTATGACCGGAACCAGCGAGAGCAGTCGTTCATCGCTTTTTGACTCTTGTTTTAGCCTTCCAGCGAATCCATGGAGGACTACACTACTTCCGCCAGCGACCTTTCCCGCACTCCGACCCAGCACTCATCCACATGACAACCTCCCAATAGTCCTCCCTCACGGCAACGAATCATCGCCCTCATCAACTTCACCCTCACCCTCTCCCTCACTCTCACTGCTCTCCTCCCTCTCCTCCTTCAACCCCATCAACTTCCCAGTCACCCCAAGCACGCTCTCTCCCTGCTCCTTCCCAAGTACTCCCTCCTTGACCGCAAGTTTGATATAGTCGCGGGCCTCGGCCATGTGCTCGTAACAGTCTTCGCGCTCGCTGCACGCCAGCACGAGGCTTGCGTGCGCGCGCATCATGAGGGGTAGGTCGGCGTGCTTTTCGTGCGAGACCAGGAGCGTGCTGGCGATGTGCGCGGCGTCGGTAGTGGTGGTGGCGGCGGCGGCGGTGGTGGTGGTGTTGGAGTCATTGTTTGCAGAGGTGGTGGCGGATTGGGATTGGGCGAGCATCATCTAGCGATGCTGGTCAGTTCGCTGATCGGCGTGGGAAGGGGGGAAGGGAGAGGCAGGGATGTACGGAGTTGTGCAGATTGATGTAAGTCTTAAGACGAGGGTTGTCTTCATCTTTGGTGGTGAAAACCTCTGATTCATCCTTGCTGTGAGTTGCTGTCTCGCTTTCGACAGGAGTGATGGCAACGGTGGGTTGCTGGTTTTCGTCCGTCGGCGGCATATCGTTGGTAGAGTGGTCAGACAGGTTCGTGACTTTTGCGTTGATGTTGACCACCTGCTCCGTGCCTTGCTGAAAACCGTTATTGACGTGAATTTCCTTGGTGATTGAGGGTTCATAGGCGACGGCAGCTGCGTCTGCGCCGGGTTGAGAACAAGGCTCCTTCCCGTTGTGAGCCGGAGCTTGATCGTTGGAAGTGTTCATGTCGGCGACGGGCTTTGAGCCTGCAAAAAGTGAGAGTAATATACTGATAGCTCGTTTGCTAAATTCCGGTGATTGGGGCTTGTTGTACATCTAGCGAAGTTCCTGAGTTTCAAAGAGCCATGTGAAGAGTACCCGCACGTGACATGCGACGGCGGCCTAGACACGAGTCTTATACATGTGATACGAGTTCATGAGATCGAGAGTTGACAAAAACGTACGGTCAAGACTCGACCGCAAGATGCGCTGAAGTCGACCTCCATGCTCCCAGGGAAGTAATTTGAAAACCTCAGCGCTTCCGAAACGAGTCTCTCGTTTCATCGGTAGCATATGTTATCGAATATGTACGAGCTCACTACAACAGTCAAGGAGCAAAAGGTTGAATTGGGTATATAATATAAGAACGAAGACCCTCATTGCCTCTTCAAGAGAGCCCCGAAAACGCCACATGATGCATAAGTCATTGGGACTACACCCATCTAATCCTCCCATGGAAAGTCCGCATCTCCCACCCTAGTACAAGTCAGGTAGCCCAGGCCTGCCGGGCCAAACATGGTCAAATCCAGCTCAAGAAAGTTGCGCATCAGCGGCCTGACGGCATCCCGCGCGAGATTTTTGACCTCGTCCATTCTTCGCTCAAAGCGTCGCAGGTTGTCGCGCGTGTAGAGGTCTGGTGAGAGCTTGAGAAAGCGCTTCAGCTCGTCGTGAGGTAGATACGAGGAGGAAGATGTCGAGCCGATGAGGCGATATATCTTCCCCGTGTTGAGGGGACCGCCTGGCTGAGGATTGCTAGGCGGGGGCGGGATGCGCTGAGAGGCGAGATGGTTCGTACTCCTGCTAGCATTGCTTCGTGAATTGCTGCGAGATTCTGATGCGTTGGGTCGTGCAGGTTCTTTCAGAATGCCGCTGGGGCCGGGTGTGGTATTCTCGGCGATCCATTGACGGAATAGACTCATGGCCAGCCAGCTGAGGTAGTCGTTGGCTGGGGTGACACGCTCACCCCGGCTTGTTGTCAGAGTCAGACGCCAGAGCTTCATCTCCACTCGAGTCTTGCTTTCTTCCAGCTCGTCGTATTTGTCCTCGATCAAATCCATTACTGCGGCGTCGGCTTGATTGTTGAGCTGCGGTCGCGCTAGAGGCCATTGTCCGACTACATGAATGAGAGCCTCGGCGAAAATGGTTCGTGACCGGGCTAGGTAGCCCAGTTTGAGGTACGAAGGCGGATACTTCGCGATCTGCTTGAGCAACCTGGCACCGAAGCGGAGCAGATGGTGGTCGACGCGCGTGCCAACAATCTCCAGCGCATCATACATGTCCGCCAAGTGGAGAAGGGCCTTACATTCGGTGTAGGCGGTTGCGATATTTACATTATCCAGAACGGGCGGGTATTGATACATCGTGCGAAACAAGTTGTCGTAATCCTTGAGTACTTCGTCACCAGGCTCAGTCGAAACGCTTTGAGGTGTGCTATCATTCAGGTTCAAGGCCGAGAAATTGGTCATGCTGCGAAAGAAGCCTTCGTTCGACGTAGGAGGCTTGTTGCGCACAGCCGGTGGGTCTTCTGCACCACCAAAAATCGAAGGCGGAGAGATATCCTGGACGAGCATAGGAACATCCTCGTCCCCAGCCGAGCGCCAATCCAGAGTATAACTCCAACGCTTCTTCGGCTGCTCAATCGAGGGCCTCCGATCCGTGCTGCTTGTCCGCGTGCTGCTGCTGCCGGCCACGCTACTCTCTCCAATAGGTGGCAGTCCACTCGCGCTCCGTACATCATCCATAGCCCCTACGCGACTCCATTCTGCACGCATTCCAGCTTCGAAGAAGCCAGAGCATTGGCTCAGGATGAGACGGTGCAGCAGGTATCTGTATTCCCTCCTGCCGCTGGCGTTTCTGAGCACGATCTCGACGTCACCGGAGTGGGAGAAGACGGGAAACTCATTCTGTGGGACATGTCCATTTGCGCCACCATGATGAGTGCGCGCATGCCTGTGCCGTCTTGTCGCCGACCTGCCGGATGCGACTGAGGATGCGCGCGGCGCTGAGGCGCTGGAGTTTGGCGTTGGGATATCGCCATAGACTGGCGCTGGGTGTCGGGAGACCATGAGAGCGATGTGAGCGCGCGCACACGGCGGTACGGGCTATGCGATGGTGGTCTAGGTGCCTACGCGATCGGGGACTGGGAGACTTCTCGTTGCGAGGCGCATGTCTTTGTGCTGGCGGATCATAGTCTGCCGTGCGTCTTCACGGGCATAAGGCGGTAGTGGCGAGGCGACGACATGGATATCGTGGCGAGAAGACTCGGTAAGGACAGGATGGGAGGAAGAAAGGCGAGTACTGGCAGGGAGAACGAGGTGGACTCAGTGCCGACGATGGCCTCGTGCGAGGCGCCGTCCGTTAAGCGAGTCAAAGGCCCCGCAGCAGCCAAACAGCTGCTGGGTGGCGTCGCCCTGCGCCCGTCCAGACGCCGTCCCTTGCATTTGACTGGCTGCAGCCAGGCACGCCGTCGAAGCCAACCATACCACAACCTGCTATATGCTGACCCGTCGCCGAAACACTTGATACAATGGAACCATTCATTGTATCTTGGACTGACCCAACGGCTACATATTCGCTTGAGTTTATTTGACAGCACCGTCGGAACTCCATGCTCTACACAGCTCCTCAAACACTCTGGGCCATCCATCTTCCATCTCCAATCAGAACCTCTTTCCAGCTCCCCTGTTCAGCATCGCGCGATAGTCTCCCCATACATCCTTCACAGTACCAGCTTTGCAACCCCTCCTGCCCTCTAGTTCGACAGCTCGCATACTCTCAAGCAAATCTGCCTCGCCAACCTCTCTCGCCACTGCCTTCCGCTCCTGTCCGGGAAGCGTGGCAGTTTTGTACTTTGGCGTGTAAAACTCGTTGAAAGGCGCCTGTGGTCCATTTCGTAATTCTGACACATCCATATCTCCCTCGCCAGCAGTCGGCGGACCGTAGAGCACCTTCGTCCCAGCCGGCACTCTCTCCAGAATCTCCGTAGCAAGACGAAAGAAGCCAGGAAATTTCCACGTCGGATCTACTGCTTCCGTAACCCCAAAGCCCCCCATCACCATCTTCATCCTCATCCTCACCCCTCTCCTCCACATCCGGCAACACCAGCGCCCTCAACCTCAAACTCCTCAGCGCCGTCAGCGCCGTGAACGCCTCGAAATCGACCGTATCGTAACCCCTCCACAGCACCGCTGTGCAATCCAGCAGCACACACAGGTGCTCCAGCCTCCCCAGCACGCGCTGCGGCAACCGCGCCTCGTTGATCGCCGGCCACGCCGTGTCGTGCGCGTCCACGGCGATGTGCACCGTGTTCTCCACGTACAGGGTGCCGGCGGCTTCGGAGTGGATTTGGCGGTTCGTGGCGAGCAGGGCGGGCGAGATGGAGGGGGTCACGGCGTGGCGTTTGCTGGGCGTGCGGTGGAGGTAGAGGGTTCCGGTGGGTGCGAGGGCGAAGGAGTAGATGCGGAGGCGGAGCTCGGCCGGGAGGGAGAGGAGGCGGCAAGGTGCTGTGATCTCTCCCTGAGTATCCATGTTGTGCTATATTCTTGTCGAGGTTGGAGAGCCCAGGTTTCTTTTCGGGCAATTGAAGGATGGCTGAAGGCACGTGGCAGGAAGAGAGAGTTTGGGTCCTCTATTGGTGCGCTGCCTGTTGGGACGGCATTTATGAAAGCCACTCAATGGACGCTGGCATTGCGATTCTGGGCTGGAGCCTGTGGATCGATATCAGAGGCTTGGGAGAGGTGTTCGAACTAGTGTGAGTGATGAGCGGGGGCGTTTGTTGATACTTTGCCGATTTAGGCAGCGTCGAAAGAGGCGAGCGGACGCGAAGGATCAGGCTTGCTTCACAAAAGCGCCACTCAAGGATCGTACATGTGAACGTGATAATGAGTCTCTCGGCTGCCGGGTTCCTGATCACCAATTTCCACGATTGTTCATAAATGAGAGTGTACGCAAATGAACAGAATCACGTAAGTCAGGTATCCTATGCATGCTTAAAGCTCCAGTGCGCCTCGCTCAATGATATGTACAATTTTCTGCCGTGTCGGATGCCATGCCCTGATGTAAATCTGTCTCTTCTGACGAATCGTACTGCGAATTCCGTCTCGTGCGACGGATAATCGCTGGTATGGTAAGGGGCCACGATGCCCCTTCCTTTGTGCACATCTTGCCGAGCAGCAGACGACTCGCTTTCGAGTCATACGCGACCTGGTCGTCCATGCGATGCGTGTGCAGTCTCAATGAGCAGGCCTCGAACCGCCTGCATCGTTGCCATTTGGCTGAACAGTCTGCTCATAGTCCGGAGGCTTCAAACCCGCCTGCTCCCTCGACAAGGTATGCATCGGGATCGCCGGCTCGCCAGGCCCTGCCTGAGCCTGCGGGTTTGACCCATTCGGTTGCGAATCACCGTTGTTATCCGTCGCTTGATCGTCTTTCGGCATGTATGGTGGAGGCGCCTCGCCATTCTCGTTCAGCCCTTCCTCCCTGCTAGCCTGCGCGGTCCTAAACCCGTTGTTGTTCCAATATCGTCTTCGGTAGCGCATATTGTCCCATTCTCGCGAAACGCTCTGAGGGAAAGCAGAATTCTGGTGGTTCTGGTAGATCTGCAGAGATGCTTTCCTCCTCCGCCACACGAAGTAGGCGCACAGGCCCGCAATGCACACTAGGAGGGCGAAGAAGACGAAATAATAGTTCATGATGCCGCGATTGTCGTCGCTCTCGCCGCTGCCGCTGTCCTCGTTGTTTACGTCATCGATGGATGTTGGCGACTGCCTGGGGTAAAGAAGAACGGGAGTCGGCGGCGCCATGGCTTCAGGATTGGCGAATGCGGCGGACGTGAGGGATTGAGGTAGTAATGAGAGATCGGTTGACCGAGGCAAGCCTCAGTCGTACAGAGGAGAATGCGTAGACGGTGTCAGGTCGTTCAAGTGAGGGACCGTTCGACTCAGGGATCCGAGCTCGCTTATCGGTGCCACGAGGTCGATCCAGGGACAAAGATCATTGCTGAGCTCGACGGCGGTCGATGCTGGTGACGAGCATGTGCCGGCGACAGAACGGTCGGGCACAGGCCAGGCTAGGAGGATTGGTATGTCATCGTGGTCGAGTGGCGAGAGCGCGCAAAAGCGCCGGGCGAGAAAGCAGGAAACGGGCGCTGGATGGCAGAGGCGTTGCGTAACGGGCGGCCGGTCAAGCGACGAAGGATCGGCGGCGGGGAGAAGCTTCACTTGGCTCCCGCTTTGCCGGCCCGGCGCAGGAGCTGGGTGGTGCCTCTGTCATCCGGGCTCCGGCACGCCTGCGCGATGCGTCTGAGGCAGCATTTGGTGCATGCACGATTGGCAGCTTACACAGCTACTCCAGCCTGCCGACCAACATAGCTCACGCGTTAATACCATCGATCTCCTCTCTTACAACCCTCGTGATCATGCCTCGCGCCTCCGCAGGTACTACAAACCCTTGCTTCGAACGCGAACCAGCGTGCTGACATGCATTATCTTCCAGGTGTGCTGGTGGAATGCGATGCATCTATCAAAGCTATCATAGTCAAGATCAACTCTGAAAATCAGAACATCTACATTATTGAAGACATCGACGACGAGCACGTTCTCATCCAGGCTGCAAAGCACGATGAGCTGAAGGCAAGACTCAACGCGGTATGTCTGGACTCTGCTCCCCTCACGGTCCGTGCAGTCGCACTGATACAACGCAGGCACTCAAAGACACCGTCCGCGAGCCCGAAGAGTCCGAATCCGAGTGATGCTAGCGCCAGTGGGCGCAGCAAGCTGACAGCAGACATGCTCTCCACTCGCCTGGTTGACTCCTCAAACAAGATCAGGCAGAAATCCTGTCACAGAGCACGGCATAATGTGATCACGGATTCATTCCAATTTGGCCTACATCCACGGCATATCCTCACTATCAACGCTTACGCAACTTCCTCACTGCCAGGCATAGCCTTCAACTGCGCCGCGCCCTCCTGCTTCTTCAGCCAGCTAACCCTCTCGGGCACATAAAGCTCCACAGCGGGCTCAAAGCTGTTCAGAACGCTCAGATCGTCCAGAATGCCGACCTTGACGACCCTGTTCTCGCCGAACGTCGGCGTCGTGCGCCACATGTTGGTGCCGCAGTCGCCGCAGAAGGAGGTCGTGACGTCCGCGCCAGAGTCGGCGCGCTTGACCCAGCTCTTGGGCGAGCCGGACGTGATCTTGAAGCCCTCGTTCGGGATGATGATGTTGGTGCTGTAGGCCGAGCCGGAGATCTTCTTGCAGTCGGCGCAGTGGCAGAGAGCCTATAAAATCATTGTCAGATCGTCTATTACACGATTTTGCGCGGAAAAGACACATACCTTGGCCGAAGGCTCGCTGTCCCACTCAACGCGGACCTTGCCGCAGGCGCATCCTCCCTTAGGCATGTTGAATAAAGCGTACGTAGATAAGGGTAAAATGTGATTGGACAGGCGTGTTCAGAAGAAATCACCACAATGAAAGGACCTCGATGGTCACGCAATCGGCACCCCAAGTATTTATACCTTCACTCGCTCGCACCCACCTGGCGGGGGCTACGTTTCGCTTCGCACTCGCGGCGCGCGAGAGCAGGCGGGGTAAAAGCACCACCGATGGGGACAGAAACGCGACGATGTCATCGCTGGAGGCTCTCACTCAGCGACTGGCCCACCCTCACGCCCGAGAGCGCTGGCGGGTGGAGATTGGCGCGCGCGAGATCAGCGCGCGATTGGAGCGTAGCAGTGTAGGCGCGGCGATGATTTGAGATTGTTGCCAGAGCTGCTGACTGACCCCGCGGCTTGGAGGATTGGGCGTGGCTTTCGGCGCCTCGGCTGCTTGGGCGCTGGTGGCCATTATTCCATTGACCGCTTTCATGTTTGCTGGACGAGCGGCTTGCCAACGACGGTATGCAATGCATGTCAGAGTCGTGACAAGGGAGCAAAAGGGCAGGATGGAGAGCGAGATAATGGTCAGCATGCGTGAGAAGATGCGCATCTCCGCGGTGGCGGATCACGAGTGATGCGCATAGCTTTGACTGCCATTCCCCTGTAGATTTGATGCAAGACAGAACAATTGGGAAGTTTCTTTTGACGGTTTTCTGAGATATTCTACAGTGCCATGCGACGACATTTTTTTGGAGCCGCGATATGAGGAAATTGCTTTGGTATCGACTACCTTCAACAGGAACGATCCAAGGACAATTTCAATCAAGCAAGCTGAAAGCTCCCGGAACTCCCCCTTGATTCCCTCCGATCTTAAACTCCTCCTTCATGGTCAATGCATCAACGCCCTCCACCGCATCATCAATGTCGATAAGCTTGGAGCTGCCAGCAGACTTGGCCGCAGGAGACTGCAGGTGGTACGCATCCGACAAAGGTCTTGCCATTGCGGCAGCGTAGCGAGCCGATTCCTCTTCCGCAAATGAGTGCCAGGACTCGCAAGACTTCGACGACCCAGACGAGGGACGCCGGGGTAGGTATCCCTTCTTTTTACAGGCGTTGCAGACGCAAGTCTGACCGCAAAGAGCATTACATTTGTGCCCACAAGAGAGAGTGCGCTCGCAACTGTGATGACAAAGAACGCCAGAGTGATCGAAAGGATGGCACGAAAGTGGGCACAGGTGACCGCATGGCAGCGACGCCTCGCACTTCTTCTCGCAGCCACCCATGATCTTCTCCCAGTCGCTCGCGTCTTCAATCTCCGTTATCTGCTGGTGATTGATGCAACGGACCGGCAGCTTCTCGGCGATTCTGTTGGGTTCGATCGCTGGACGCTCAGCCTTTCTTTTGCTTCCACCGATGATCTCGATGACATTCTTCCAAAGTTTGGTGCTGTTGGATCGGTAGAGCAGCATTCCGTTGCCGAAGATGTAAAAGCCACATTAGGCGCGGGACAGCGCGACGCAAACGCGATTTTCGACGCTGAGGAAACCGATCTGATTCTTCTCGTTGCTGCGTACGAGGGACAGAATGACAACTTTGTTCTCCTCGCCTTGGTAAGAGTCGACCGTCACGACGTTGAAGCGTCTGTTGTCAAGCGTAGGGGATCTGCGCAGACTGCTGAGGATGCGCTTGCGCTGACCGTTGTAGAACGTCAAGACAGTTATGTCTTCGCTCTCCAGCCCATTGTAGACCAGGTACTCAACAAAGCCAGTGATCATGTCCGCTTCGTCCGCATTGACACATGACATCTGGTTGTCCCTGGTCTCTGGCCATTGGTGAGAGAAGAAGAAAGAATTGATGCCACCCATTCCGGGCACATCTGGGCGGTTGGCTGGACTGGAGACGCTCGCGTGGTCCTGAATGAGGTTTCCGTAGATCGGATAGAGAAGGCGACGAATCTCAGGAATCATCCTGCGCTGCTTTGAAAGGGTATCGAACTCGACTCCATTGGTGACCATGCGCTCGAACAGAGATATGTTGAGAAAGTAGGGCTGGTTCTCGTGTTCCTTCACATGGCAATGAGGTCGCAGCTGCTGGTGATCTCCGACTAGAATCAACTGATGAAGCGAAGGCAAGCATGCGGCGATGACGGGCGCTTCTAGCGTTTCGGCGGCCTCTTCAATCAGAACGATCTTGGGTTGAAGAGCAGAGACCAGGCCCCGGTATTTGCTTAAGCCAGTGGTTGTCAAGCCGATGATTTTCTGCTCACGCAAAATGTTTTCATCGTTTTCCCAACCGCCAATTCGACGAAGATGAGCTTGCTTGTCATAGGCCTTGACTTTGTCGCGTAACTTATCACGAATGTGCTTCTTCATTTCGGCCTGAAGGTGGCGATAGACTGCTCCCCTGACGTTCTCCGGTATTTTCCAGATGTCCTTTTCCTTGAGATAGTCCTTGACCTTTTTCTCCGTCATACCAACGACCTTACGACCGGTGAAGTGATCGGCGATGTCGTAAGATACACCTTTTAGCTCATCGATTTCTTCGTCGTCTTTGGCGAAATTCTCAGCTTCGATCTCTTTGAGTTGTTCATACTCCAAGTCTGCTTCCTCGAAATCGAAGCCGAAGTCTTGATGCGACTCCTTTGGGTGTGGGACTTGTTCAAGTCCACGACCAAGCCACACCGTAAGAGGGGAACGGTTCGGGTCACTAAGCGTTGTTTGAACCCATTGCGAGGCGCCGTTCTCCAAAGACGCCACTTGATCCGCGGTGATAAGTCCGAAGTGTTCGAACACACGATGATCAATTGCTTGCTTTTCGAGAGCTTGAAGAGGCTTCAGTATCTCGACGATCTCCTTCTCGAGCTCCCTCATCTTTTTTCTCGCGCCTGCTCCTGCGCTGCCAGGTAGCGCATTGCTCGATTGAGATTTACGAACTTCGAAGAGGGTTCGCTTCTTCACGACGTCTCTGTCCTTTGATCTACCGCCGAGACGGACGAAACATTCCTCGAATGCAGCGATGTGCCGCAGCAACTGGTCCAAAGCATGGTTGGTTTGACAGGTGACGATGATCGGTGGGTCCCCGGGCTTCATGTTGGCTAGCATGATCTTTATCGCCTGGACCGAAACAAATGTTTTGCCGGTACCTGGAGGCCCTTGGACGACGGCCAGCTTCTTCGTCAAGATCCGCCGTAAGGCTGCGGTTTGAGACTTGTCAAGGTCGCTCTGAGGTTGAGCCGGCCAACCCCGAAGCATGTCGACGTTCTCATACGTTTCGTTCTTGTTGTTGACGAACACGGGAGTCAAGTCCATATTCCGCTTGTCCTTGACGTAGGCTGGCGCTTCGACGCAAGCTTCGACTTTTACAAGATGCTCTGATAGGGGGAACGGCTCGGTGGCCATCTTTTGGAGGGCCAGTAAGGTGTGTCTCTCTGCCTCATAATAACCAGAACGCTCTTCCACCATGACAAATTTCATCGCGGGGTCGATTTCTAATTCTGAGGCACACGCAATGAAAAGGTCGAGTTCCGGTGCGTCGTGATTGATCAACGCAAGGGGACGCGCTGCGACTGTGGCTACGATTGCCTTGGTTTGGAACATATCGGAAGCCGGGGTGAGCACGACCAGGCTGCCACTGATGAGACGTTTGGACTGCTCCCATAAGATCTTCTTTTGGGCGCGAAAGGTGCTGAATGTCACTCGCAATGCAACACCTCTTGTAGAGCAAGTGACAGCAGTGACGAAAACCTGTGGATTCCCATTAGCTGAGCTCTTGACAAGTTGCCATCGGAAACAAGGCTCACGTCTTGATATATCCCGAGAGCACCGCGGAAAGTGTCTTCATTTTGATCAGGTTTCTCGCGGACGTCACGAACCGCCTCGCGGAGCGGACGAAGAGCATCTTCGCGGAGTAACTCGTAGTGAGCGGACAGGTATTCCTCTATATTCTCTTATTAGTGTGTGTTCAGAGATCTAGGCAGCTGAGTGTGGAACGTACCCGTCGATTCCCAGGCACCTTCAGTGCGGTTGGGGACGAGCTCGACGATGTTCGAGTTCGAGCAGCCGTCGCTATCCAAATCCAGCACTTCGGCGGATGTCGGCATCTCAGGGCGGTCAAACCATGAACCAGCGTCCGCCGGCCTTGTTGCTGGCTCGTAGTAGTCCCGTACCAGGCGATTGAGTTTTTGCGGGAGTAGCCACACGTCCGCCTTGACCTTCTGTGGCGCAGCGCCATGATTGGAGCGCCTGAAGCGTTCTACCAGGCTCTCGTTCATGTTGAAGATTGAGAGCGCGATGGAAATTCGCGGGAGGGAGGGTTGGAGGTGCAGGTGGTGAAGAGAGGCAAACGTCGAAGGGAAGTAGCGTGTGCGCTGAAGGCACACGCAACCGACAACGCTTCTCCTTCGTCGCAGGTCAAACGCTGGTGCTGTTACCAGCACGCTCAGTGTCAAGCAAGGATTGTCGAAGGCGAAGAAGAAGGCCTGCCAGGAGTGTTGTTGACGGTCAGCTGGCGGCCGATGAGAAGCAGAAGTCGTGCGTTTGTCTGTTGTGCTTGGGGCCATGTTTGGGCTTGCGAGAGCAAACGGAAGGAACGCGCGACTTGCATCGGGAAGGCGCGCCTTGCGCCTTGGAGCACTGATGTACCTACATTTCAGGCCGGCGCAGCCTCAGGCTCGTAGAGTGCTGAGGTGCACGTGAAATCACATCCAGCCTGCCTACCTGGTTGGTAAGTAGGTATGAAGAGAAGGCGCCCTGTCACGTGCTCAACGACAGATGAAAGTGCCCAGGGCCACCTGAGTCAACGAGACCATTTGACGCTTGACGGCGCCGCCTGGCAGAGGCCCGATGCTGATGATAATTCGGAATTCGGAACTCTGCTCTCAGTACGCCATCGCCATAAGGACTTGCCTCACCATGAAACCGAAGGCCCCGTTGCGTGTGAACTCAGGGTCTGGCTCTGAATCTGTACAGGCTCCCTTCAGCATATTGAGTTCGCAACGTGAATCGGACCAGTGACCGCGTCCGCTAGTTCAACATTCCCAAACAATTGACGGGCAATTAGCATAACACATACGAAAAAGAAGCACCCGTCGACCGCGATGGCATCAGGGACAAAGCTCGACACGTTCGAAGCTTGAGAGTAGGAGATGGCGTGATGCGGCTCTGCGGGCCGAACCCAGTCTCCCACCTCGCCAGGGTGGATGCAGCAGCCGTGTGGAGTTGCGGAGGAGGTTCGGAAGTGTGCTGGTGACTTCGAGAGCTGGATGCCGATGCGCGACGCCGACGCCGACCTGCGCTGCACAGGAATACACATTGTACAGATCCCCGCAGGACGTCGCCCGGCTTGCGAAGGTGGGAAAATCCTCGGCCGTCTGCTTGCTATTTCCGGCAAACCCAACTACACGACTACGGCCCAGCCGGCGCAAAGCCGACGCATCAGACCCCGAGATCTACGCGACAATTGAGTCCACTCGCCGCCCTCAGTAAACCCTTAGCATTCCCGGTCGCGACAATGGTCTCTTTCGACGATGACATGGATCCCACTGCTGGCTCGGGGGAGGAAGATGAGGACGAGGAGATGGAGGATGTGAACGACCCCAACGACGATCAAGACCAAGATCAGGACCAGGATGACGATGCCAATGGAGATGAGGACGATGAGGACGAGAACGATGACAACGACAATGACGAGGATGAAGAGGGCGACCAGGACGAGCCGGATACCCCTACGCGCCGAGCTAGTCAGCCACAGCGTCCCTCCAGCAGAGGAGAGCAACAATCCAATCCTGCTGTCGTCCTCACATCGCCCTCACCACGAGGGGCGAGATCGCCGACCGGGGCAAACTCAGCTCATTTCATACCGCAAACGCGACCGGAAGCGCTGAGTGCGCAAGCGTACGACATAGTCCCTACAATGGCCGCACCTCAGAGCACATCAATCAATGCAGTTGCAGTGACTCCAGACATGCGCTGGGTCTTCAGTGGTGGCACAGATGGATACGTGCGAATGTACAATTGGGTGGACACAGTCAACGGGAAGGTACCGCTTACGGTCGCGCAAAAGCATCCTTTCGTGGACAGCGTTATGAAAGCAGGATCTCTCGTCACATACTGGGAAAATGAGGAGCATGCCGTCCGAACACCGCCGGCGGCCGACGAGGGCAAGTGGACTTCGCCCGTCTACTCTCTGGCTGTGCAGCATCAAGCTACATGGCTTTTATCTGGGCTCGAGAGTGGAGGCATCAATTTGCAGACTTGCAGGCACCAAGCGGGAACCAGGATCACAACGCTGAAAGAGCACACGAGTGCAGTCTCTGTGTTGAGTCTTTCGCAAGACGAGACGACCTTCTTGTCCGGTAGCTGGGACAAGACAATACACGATTGGGATCTCAACACTGGCAAAGTCAAGCGATCATTCCGAGGAGCTGGAGGGCAGATCAGTGCCATAGAGGTGCGCCCAATGAGTGATTTGCCTGTACCTGAAGTTGCGGACAGCTTGCCTGAACCCACGAATGGGACATATTCGAGCAACAACGGTGCGCCCTTTGCCAATGGATCACTGTCGAATGGCGTCAGCAATCAGGACGGCGAGGAAGATGCCATGGGCTCGCCCACTGGAAGCCTCTTTGGCGAAGACCATGGGTCACTCTTCGGCGAGGACACCGCTAACGGCGGAGGTAATGGTGGGGACAACGTTTTCGGCGACGACGACGATGAATTGACTAGAGCACTTACGAGCGGACTTCAAGAAGACGACGCGCCTGGTGAAGTGGACACTGACATGACCGGCATGGGCAGCGGAGGTCCGGTACAGCCTCCTGATCAAGGGAGTGAGGCGCAAGCAGCGAACAATGACGGCGCCGCAGAGTCATCAAAGAAAGAAACAGACGAGCAAGTCAACGGCCAATCTCAGCAGTCCTCTTCGAAACCCTCAAGTCCTCTCGCGAATGGCCTTCCACACTCTGATGAACCACTGACTGCACCACCCACCAACGAGGAAGAGAAGTCCGCATCCGATCTACCACCCCAAAGCGAGTCCACCTTCCTCGACGCTTCGCAAGACGGCACTCTTCGCATCTGGGACCGCCGCATGGCGTCTCCTATTGCTACCATCGTCCCACAAGGTGGCACTCCTCCTTGGTGCACAGGCGCATGCTGGAGCCCAGATGGCAACTTCATCTACGCCGGACGGCGCAACTGTTCGGTCGACGAATATTCCATCCACCATCTCGGTAGCAAGCGCAGCGAAGCGAATCGCAACTTCAAATTCCAAGCCGGTAGTGGGCCTGTGTACGCTGTGCGCGCGATGCCCAACAAGCGCCATCTCGTTTGGTATGTCAAACCGAATCCGTCCTCACGTATGATGTGCTCTGCTAACCACATATTACCATAGCGCCTCAAACGACATCCTCCGCATCTACGACGTCAATCAATCCGAATCCTCCCGCCACCGCACGGTACCCTTCACCATCGTCCCCGGCCACCGCGGCGGTGTGATCTCGTCTATCTACGTCGACCCTACGTGCCGCTTTATGCTCTCTGCCGCCGGCAACCGAGGCTGGGAAGGCGGTGGAACCGAGGTCTTGCTTGGTTACGAGATCGGTGTGCAGGACCCAAGCGGCGTGTGGCATAAGTAATGCGACGTACTCGTACGGCGACAGTGACTGGAAAAGTTTGGACACGGCGATGTGGCGGCTGCATTGTTATTTGATACCCAAGGTTGTTTTAAAGGGACGATTTTCTGTCATGAGGGATATACCATGTTGAGTAGGCTGAGGCGTATAATATTATTAGAGATTTGTAACGCCGTTTGTGAAGATGTTTGTCTTTACACATCTGAGATTTGAGAAGGTGAGAGGGAAGACCAATGACTGCCTGAAGACTGGTATACAACATTCACGTGCTGCTTGCATGCTGATTTGGCGTACAATCTGCTAGCCTGTCACTCAGAAAGTGGCTGTCAAAATCACGTGGTGGGTCAAAATGCCGAGGACGCGTTTGCTTTTGTACTCTCTGCTCTTGGTATGCGAGCAGCCCCCAAAGATTGGACACCAATGGTGCGTGTATGCCACCGCAAATATCTCAGGTCTATGTCGATGACGTTTTTACCATCATTCTGAGCATTGATTCCTGCAGAAACTCAACAAGCATACACCTGAAGATCAGTGGGCAGCGCATGTTTTAATGCAGCATGGTCCCGGGTTGGGGTAAGTAGGGTTGCTGTTCACCGTTGATCCCGGCTTGCAGGTTTCTTCGGCGCCGCGGTACCCCGGCTTCCGGCTGATCGATCGCCGACTAGCGCGCGCGTTGCCCTCACAACAACGGCTGTGTAAACTTAGCGCGTTGTTTGGCCGTGCCCGCAGCTGGATCATCATCAGACATTAACCACCGTTCGCGGCCAATTGCCAGTCGCCCTCTCAGCTAATTCACATCGCTCTGCCATCGCTTAGAAAAAATCATGTTCGCTTGATATCGTTGCATCGCACATTCCGCTCGCTACCCTACACACAATGGACCCGAGCTCTCCGCCCGGCTATGGGCCGCCTCCAGGTTACGAGGACGAGACCACACCTACCCATAGCCCCAGCATGCGACTCTTGAACGGCGCCGACAATGCCTCTCCCACAAGACCAACACCGCGCTCCGCCGCGCGCGCCCGAGCAAACGATGCTTTCGAAGCTGCGCGACAGCGATTCGCGCGAGCTGCAGACCCGAGTCCCACGAGACCGTTAGTTTCCCTCTCCGATGTTTCGACGGATGCAAACCTCAGCCCACGCGTCGATGACCCGCCGACGGCTACGAGTAGCCAGGTATCTGCGGACGAACGACAGGACGGCCGCCAGAACAGTGTCGAGGATCCCTTCTCCGACACAGCCGGACCGTCCGGGCCACGAAAGAGGCAGCTGAAAGTCCGCTTCCAAAGCAGTCCGCGTAGTTCTCCAGACTTACCCTCATCCTCCCACAGACCGAGTCCTCCCTCTCGAGCCTACCAGCCTGCATCGGCTACAGGAAGGCCATCCTCAAGACAGACGTCCATTCTGGACAATGCACCGGACCTCACGCCCTCCGGTGCGGAAGCCTCAACATATGCTCCGTCGTCATTCGTACCCTCATACGCACCATCATACTACCCAGACGCGTCTACGTACAGACCTTCTTCAAGAGGTTCAGAGACCCGGACGATGTCATACTCGCCTTCTAGGGTGTCGAACGAGTACAGCAGGCCACCTCCGAGTAGTGTGCCTTTTGAGCCAGCGGACATCAACGGGAGCCCGAGACCAGGGACACCTTCGTCACAATATGGTGGCTCTCCGAAGCGACCACTTCCTCCACAGCCTCTCTTTGCAGCAGGGAGACCGCTACCTACCGAAAGTGACAAGGATCCGGACATGACAACAATCCCTATCGAAGGCGACGTCGACGATGTATTTGGGCCAGCTGGCGACGAAGACGATCTCTCCCGACCAGAGTTGAGAAAAACGGACAGCTACATGTCAGATTCGACATTCACAGACTCCCTTTATGACGAGAAGGATGATGGCGACGACGAACTCTATGGTCCAGCTCCAACCGGAAAGCAGGCCCGGCGTGGCGCAAGAGAAGCCCAACTTTCGAAGAAGGAAGTCAAGCTCATCAACGGCGAACTCATTTTGGAGTGCAAGATCCCGACGATTCTGTACTCCTTCTTGCCGCGACGCGATGATGTTGAGTTTACACACATGCGGTACACTGCCGTAACATGCGACCCGAACGATTTCGTCGACAGAGGATACAAGCTGAGGCAAAACATTGGCTACACGTCGCGAGAGACCGAACTCTTGATCTGTGTCACCATGTACAATGAGAACGAGATCGACTTCACTCGCACGATGCACGGTGTCATGCGCAACATTGCGCATTTCTGCAGCCGTTCAAAATCCAGGACTTGGGGCAAGGATGGATGGAAGAAGATCGTAGTCTGCATCATTTCCGACGGCCGCTCCAAAGTTCACCCTCGAACGCTTGACGCACTGGCGGCAATGGGCTGCTACCAAGAAGGCATCGCGAAGAACCAAGTCAACCAGAAAGAAGTCGCTGCTCACGTCTACGAATACACCACCCAGGTATCGCTTGATTCGGACCTCAAGTTTAAGGGCGCAGAGAAGGGCATCGTTCCTTGTCAGATGATCTTCTGCTTGAAGGAAAAGAACTTGAAGAAGCTGAACAGCCACCGATGGTTCTTCAATGCTTTCGGACGCGCCCTCAACCCGAACGTCTGCATTCTTCTCGATGTCGGTACCAGGCCTGGAGACGACTCGCTATACCACTTGTGGAAGGCTTTCGACAGAGATTCGAGCGTCGCCGGTGCTGCTGGCGAGATCAAAGCAGCAAAGGGAAAGGCTTGGAGCGCTCTTCTGAATCCCTTGGTTGCCAGTCAGAATTTCGAGTACAAAATGTCGAACATCCTGGACAAACCTCTCGAGTCGGTTTTTGGATACATCACAGTGTTGCCCGGTGCGCTGAGTGCGTACCGATACCACGCCCTTCAAAACGACGAAAACGGACACGGGCCTCTCAGCCAATACTTCAAAGGTGAGACGCTACACGGTCAAGATGCAGACGTCTTCACCGCAAATATGTATCTCGCCGAAGATCGTATTCTCTGCTGGGAGCTTGTGGCGAAGCGGAACGAGCGATGGGTGCTGAAGTATGTGAAGAGCGCAATCGGAGAGACCGATGTTCCAGACGCAGTACCGGAATTTATCTCTCAACGCCGTCGTTGGCTGAACGGTGCCTTCTTCGCCGCAGTATACTCTCTTCTGCACTTCAGCCAGGTTTGGAAGACGGACCACACGTTTGCTCGCAAGGTGCTGCTGCACATCGAGTTCCTCTACCAGCTGCTCAACCTTCTCTTCACATTCTTCTCGCTCGGCAACTTCTACCTGACATTCTACTTCATCGCCGGCTCGCTGGCGGACCCAAAAATCGATCCATTTGGACACAACATCGGAAAAGTTATCTTTTACATCCTACGGTACACCTGCATTCTGCTGATCATGATGCAATTCATTCTCTCCATGGGCAATAGACCTCAGGGTTCGAAGAGGATGTATATGGGCAGCATGATCACGTACGGAATCATCATGGCTTACACGACCTTTGCTGCTCTCTACGTCGTCGCGATCCAATTGACCGGCGACGAAGACATCGAATTGGGCAACAACATCTTCACCAATATGATCGTCTCCACGCTATCCACCATCGGTCTCTACTTCATCATGTCCTTCCTCTACCTCGACCCCTGGCACATGTTCACCTCCAGCGCGCAATATTTCGCCCTCCTCCCATCCTACATCTGCACCCTGCAAGTGTACGCCTTCTGCAACGCCCACGACGTTTCCTGGGGAACGAAGGGTGACAACGCGAGCAAGACCGACCTCGGTGTAGCCAAGGGCTCCAAATCCGGCGTCGTCGAGCTCGAGATGCCCTCCGAGCAACTCGACATCGACTCCGGCTACGACGAGGCCCTCCGCAACCTCCGAGACCGCGTCGAGGTCCCCGCCCCAGGCCCCAATATGACGCAGATCCAAGAAGACTACTACCGCGCCGTGCGCACGTACGTCGTCATCGTCTGGATGTGCTGCAACGCTGTCCTTGTCATGGCCGTCAGCGAGGCCTACCCCACCAACAGCATCGGCGAGAACTACTACCTCAAGATCATCCTGTGGTCTGTCGCGGCGCTTGCACTCTTTCGCGCTGTGGGCTCGAGTACGTTCGGCATCATCAACATCATACATTCAATTATCGAGGGCAAGGTCAAGTGGGGCGCGAAGAGTGAGGCTGGTAGTGCCACGGCTAGTAGCCGGAATGGCATGAGTACCTGGAAAGGCGGGCAGTCCAGCAGCTTCAGCGTGCCGAGCTGGATGAGCAGTAGTGGCAGCTGGGTGAGTAGTAAGGTCAGCAGTTTCACGGGGAGTAGCGCGGGCAGTGTGTTTAGGCGATGAAAGGATGGCGATCATGATTTGGGATTTCCCGGCGTTTAGCGGTCTGGGCGATTGGGTTGCCACGATTATGAACTAGAGGTGGGATTTGTATATTCGCACAGGACATCAGGACTTTCCGTATTCAATACATGAGAGAAGATTGATTTCTATTCCTCACCGATATCTAATGCTTCGTGATAGCGTACTTTGCTGAAATGATTCGGGCGTGGCTCATTGAGCTGCAAGTATGCTCGCATGTGTGCAGCGACGAGTTCGGGGTACCTGCGTGTAAGCAGTGGGACCTATTCGTCAACCAGACGGCATAACGACCCTCACTCCTCAATTGTCGGCCGAGTAACTTCCGATTGACACCGCCGTATCATAGCGGAGTGAAGGTGATAAGCCTTTGCAACCCCTTTCGCGGTATACTTGACAAAAACATATAGTGAGCGCCTCATCCTGGCTGCGGTATAACTCGACCAGAGCGCGATGAACCACGGCAGGAGTTCGGGGTACCCAATTGCGGACCCGGTGACCGCTGACCAGAACCTGGCTGAGGGGACCTTAAGTTCGACCCAGGGGACCTCGATTGTGGACTCTTCTCCTTAGCGCTAAGAAGAGCGCGGTGCACCGTAGTTGGAGTTTCAGTGGACCTCCGTATGAGTTACCAAGACCCAATAATGTGTTCAGTGCACCATGGCGAGAGTTCGGGGGACCGGCGTCATTGCTCGGAGGACCTCAGGCTGAGTTCGGTGCATCCAGCTAGTAAATGGGGTATATGGCTAAGGGTATCTCAAATTGTTTCCTCAGTTGAGGTCCCCTGGGCAGATTTTGAGGTACCCTCAGCCAGATACTGAGCTGAAAGCACGGTGCACATCACTAGGAGGTCCAGTCAGCCGCAGGATCTTCTTAATCGTGCTTTGTCATCGAATACTTGTCGGCCTGACGGCAAGATTCCAATGCCCCTCGACAAATCTTGAGAGACCTGACTGGAAGCTCAGCGCACCTGACCAGAAGGCTTGCTGTACCTCAATAAAACTTGGAAGTACCTCACCAAAAGCTCAGTGTACCTTAAGCAACGCTCGGAGTGCCTCAGTCTAGCACCGGTATACCTTTCCATGTGTTCGGAGGACCTCCGCCTGAGCTCGGCGAACCTTAGACGCGCAGACAAAGAGTTGAGGGAACCTCATCGATAGCACAGGGGAACTCTCGCACGGACGAAATAATCTGGCTGGAAACAGGTACCCTCGATTCTGAATGGAGGCTGGAAGATCGTCATTGGCGGACCGAGCATCGGGAAAGTTCAGCGGACTTGTGATCGACAAGGTGCAGTTAATCTGAGTAGGTGCGGTCCCCTTGGAGTGAGGTCCTCAGAACTGAGATCATGTGACTTTGGTTGCTTCCAGATTCCCTGAGTACTTGGTGTCAGCATTCGCTTCAGTGAGAAAAGCACAATGCCCGACGCGGCTTTGGTGTGGATGGCGCAAAATTGGACCATTAGTCGTCTCATTCACTCGCTATGCTAAGGTTGCCGAGCAAGCCTGCATTGCTCTCGAGAGCTGCCGCCGCCTCGAATTGCACGAAATGATTTTCCCAGAATCTGACGCCGTCCAGAGTCTGATCGCGGCAGATCGCGCCAGTATCCTCGGCCATCTCCAGCTCCTCGCTCGCCACACCGACGCTCCATCCGAACCTTTCTGCCGTCTCCTGGGGCGTGATGCCGCGTCCGAAACCCTGCAGCGCGTCTGCTCCAAGAGCCGTCTGACAAGCCAGGTCAGCATTACGCAGCCAAGCTAAAAGCGAGGCGATCGTCTTCTCGTCCGTCCGACTCCTCTCCTGCACTACCAGAAGGCCTGATTTGAAGCGGCGGAGGCGGATAGGGAGCTGCAGCGTCTCCCACATCTGCGCGGCTTTCTCAAAGTCCAGCGGCGAAACGAGCTCGATGCCATTGCGCAAGCGGTTGAAGACAGCCCAGAGGTCGACGAGTGAGATGATGCCGCCTTCGCGCTTGAGAACACCTCTGCGGTCGTCCGTGAGGAATTCGGCGAGATTGCGCGAGAGCTCGGTCAGATAGAGGTTCTCCGACGTTGAGCCGGAGCCGAGCATGTCTTTCGTTGTCGTGAGCCCAAGAGCGGAAGCGGATTCGTTGAGCAGGGTGCGCGCTTCGGGAGTCAGTGAGTCTGCGGAGGAGGACTGGGCGCGGAACTGCTCGGCCATAGCGATGACTTCTTTGGCGGACGTCATGAGGGCTTCCAGGTCTTCGAAGGCGGTGCCAATGACAGCCTGGTTGTTGGCACGCAGCTGTGCGCCGCGGCGCTCGAGACCGGCGATGCCGACAACTCGAGGCGGTGCCGCGGTTTGCTGCGCGGGCTCATGGGACTGTCCAGTAGGAACAGCACCGCTCTGGCCCGACGGTGTCGGTACAGGAGGCGCGCTTTGGAGAAGCCATTTGCGTTGGACCATCGCGCCTTTCAGGCGGTCGTGGAACACCTTGTCGCCGCCGGCTCGAAATGAAAACTTAATAGTCTCGATGTTTTCATTTCCGACTATCGATTCACTGCTCGTGGGGCCTGGTGACTCAGGCCGCTTCACGGTTTCGCTGATGAGCTTCGAACGTCTGTCGCCGCCTGATGTAAGTGGTGCGCCACAGATCTCACAAGCCGTGAGAGAAGGGTGATTCTCAAAGGTACACCTCGGACAGACCGTGACGCCACCAGTCTGATCGCTCGGTGTTGAAGACGTCGAAATCTGACCAAAATTGCCATCTGGCTGCAATGGTGACGGAGGCACTGATGTCTGTGTCTGGCCGGAGGGCCTATTGGACATCGCAGCAATGGCCGCTTTTACCATATGGACCAGAGGTGGCTTGATACCGCAAGCTTGACAAGGAGGCAAAATCGTGTGCTGATTTGCCGTCGACGGATCAAAGTTGGGAGGTACAAGGTTTGAGAACCCGCATATGGGGCATATCCAGGTGGCGTTGATGTCTCGAGCAGGCGCCGGTGAAGGAGAGTATGACCGCGGAGGCGGATTGGAAGACTTGATTAAAGCATCTGCTGGAGAGCTGTATCGAGGGACAGAGCTTTTCAATCCTTGCGATGCTCGTGTTGATGCTTTGGGGAAAAGAGTGATCTTCGGGCTAGACTTCAAGAACCCGGCATAAATTTCAGTTCTGTCAATCTGTTTGAGATCCACGGCAACAGAGTATTTTCTCGGCTCATCATTGTCGACGTAGCACACTCTGTGCGACGTCAGATAGGCGTGGCCATTCTGGTAGTTGGGGATCTTGTATTTGCCTTCGTACAAGCCGACATTGTCTTGAACGAATAAGAGAGTCTCGTCATCGTAGAGTGATGGCCGCAGAGCAGTCGTTAGATCTAGCTGACGAAGGAACATTCAGACATTTGGAGTGTGGTTGTGTGGATGATTGTGAGATGAAGACCAGTCAGAGGTCCGTGAGTCGGGGCCTGGTCGTCGCTCGGTCAAGACAACATGTGAAGACCTCGATGCTGATGTGACGAGACTGGAGTGAAGAGATAGAAAGTGACGAAACAACTCAAAGAACAGATGTTCACATTCACACTTTCAGCGGGGTGTAATTTGCGGTGTTGTAGGCAATGCACTATCTCACGGTGAAAGTCATGGTCACGTTACTCGAGCATGCCGCTAGCCACCGCTTGGCACAAGACCCTCGCACCGCGCTTGTCTTTGCCTCCTTCACTCTCCTACATCAACGTCTCACCGACATCAAGTGCATCCAACCGCGCAAGTTGCCACCTTTCCGCAAGGACAACCTGCTCCGTTACATATCTTGAAGCGTTTTCACGTGCTCCCGCTCGAACCCGCGCCTTGGCGCCGTCATCCGTACTCCGCGCGCGCCCGCACACGTCCCTCATGGCTTACAGCATGCAACCGGCTTTCACGCCGGTTCAAGCGCGCCAGACGCTACAAAAATCAAACCCACCACAAAGTCAAGCACAACCTTCCGCGCAGAAAACCTCCTGGGGCCAGAACGTGAGAGACTGGGTGCAACGTGCTTTCGCAGAGGAGAACGCGATACACGGCATCCCTGAAGCAGAGTGGCGCGAGTATCTCCTCACATTCCTGCCCAAATTGCAAGCGGCTGGTCAACTCGACACTATAGATTGGAGCACCTACCCCACACCGCAGGAGTTGATCGTGGCAGAGCGCCAGCAAGCTGCGTACGCTCAAAGCGTACCAACCACTAACATGAACGGCTACTCACCTTTCTCCTTGTCCCTCGACGACAGCAAAAAGCGCAAGAGCGGAGACTTGGAAGTGCCGGACCGTGAACCAGTGACACCCCCATGGAAGAAGAATAAGCGCGGTCTGGAGGAGCGCACGACTAGCAAAAGCAAGTCCCAAGAGAAGAAGCAAAAGAAGGCGAAGGCTTTCCAGGATGACTTGGCTCACCACCAGTCCGACGACGCGCTGGAGAGGCGGAGACAGCGGTTCGGCCATGTGTCTCCGGTATCCTCTCCGATGCGCTCACATGAGGACACCCCATCCACAGAAAACCCCACTGGCCCCGTCGTTGGCACCTGTCAAAGGCTTGAGAAGAACTACTTCCGCTTGACCTCTGCTCCGAAGCCAGAGGAAGTCCGGCCAGTCCCTGTTCTGGAGGAAATGTTTGCTCTGCTGCGCAAGAAGTGGAAGACCGAGCACAAGTACTCCTACGCTTGTGACCAGTTTAAATCGCTTCGCCAGGATCTGACCGTGCAACATGTCAAGACCGACTTCACTGTGCGCGTATACGAAGCCCATGCCCGCATTGCTCTGGAGATAGGAGACCTTGGTGAGTACAATCAGTGCCAGACACAACTGCGGGCACTGTATAAGATGGGTCTGAACGGAAAGCGCGATGAGTTTACTGCTTACCGAATCCTGTATTTCATCTACACTTGCAACCGCACGGACATGAATGATGTCCTTGCCGATCTAACCACAGCAGAAAAACGAATGGAGAGCGTTGCGCATGCACTGCAGGTGCGTGCCGCACTGGCGAGCGGGAACTACGTCAAGTTTTTCCGACTCTTTCAAGCCACGCCTTACTTGGGCGCTTACCTCCTGGACATGATTGTCCCTCGCGAGCGCCTTGCTGCTCTATCCACGATTTGCCGATCGTAAGTCAGACACGCACAGATTCTGAGACCCTTCAAGTGCTAACATTTGATTAGGTACAAGCCAGACATCAGCCTCGACTTCGTTGTCGATTCGCTCGCCTTCCATGGCGAAGACAACGATGCTGACGCTGCATATCGGAACTGCGTACAGTTCATCTGCGACAACGGCGGCGAACACCTGATTGAGCGCAAAGACGACGGTCGCGTCCGCCTCCTTACCGGGAAGGCGGGCAACACATTCGAAAATGCGAAAAAGGCTGCGTTCAGCACTGTCGACATCAAGGGCCAGAAGTGAGCTTCATGCCGTCGCCAGCAACCTTGGTTGCCAAGGATTTCACTCGCCTGAGGATATCACCCAATCAGCAGCGCTTCATTGAAGCAACCTCACACCCGTCGTTCTTGTGCTTCGACAAGCGTTGCCAAGTTCTCACCCTTCGTGCTGCTTTCACCCTGTCACAACTGTTTTTCACCCCACCTACTCACCCACTTGCGCCTCGAGCTGGTTAGCACACTAGCCACGAGGGGATATTCGCCCAAGATATCTCGGAATCGCACCGACCCGAGGATCGATGCGGCCAACAGGGCATGGCGACCGAAGTCACGCCACGCGGCACCTGGACGACTTGCGACCAAAGGTAATTTCACGTCTTCTCTTCCTCCACGACGATACGAATTGCGAAGGACGGAATTTTTGGAGGAGTCACGGGTGCTTGCTATGGTTTTACCAGGTTTCCGGTTTGCTACGGCGAAAAGTAGGCGTGGTTTTTGCAGGACCGGGCAAACAGGCTACCTGGTCTTAGCAGATTCACTTTCCTAAGAAATGCGATATTTCCATTAACTCCATGCTGTACTATACGTGTCTCTTCATATGGCAGCTCATCGAGCAAGAAGTAGAGCACCAGCCACACCTCGGCCTGCAGTCGCGGTTGCGGTCAAGGGCGAGACATGCATAAGTCTATGTAACTTTTGTCTCAAAGGGTAGGTTATGCTCTGCATAATACCTTGCAGATGCTCCACCATGGCCACGCCGAGCGGCTGTGCGAGAGCCACTCGACCGGGTCCGCCAGTGGGTTTTCCGTGTGCACTGCGCCTTGCGGCGCCGGCCAATGACGCGCGCCGGGGAGAGACATTTCCTGCCCATTCGCCATGCACACGCGGGCTCTGGTCGCAGGGCGTCGCGCAGTAGCGTCGAACGCGTGCGTGCTGTGCTGCGAGACCCATCGAAAAGTGCCGTCAGGCGCGCGCCTTGCTGTATGTACCTGCTGTGTGTGGGTAGTAGGTACCTTAGGTCTGTCTGTGGGTGATTCTTTTTTTGTCGGGCCTTGACGTGTTCGTATGCACGTTGTTGGTGTGCCTGATGGTTATATAGTAGTATGGTAGCAGGCGACGGAGGAGACTTGAAGGAGACCTTGCCTACCTTACCCAGCTCTTTCTTTGGGCTACGACTTGCGATACTGCACTGCGCTTTCTCTGTCTGCGACCACGCGAGCAAGCGCCTTCTCAATCGTCTGTCATCACCAGTCGCCGCCGCCGCCGCCGCCGTGTCAGTGCTTCCCGGTGGAGACAACGACGTAACGGCCGGACGATAAACAAATCTGCCCTACCTTACCCATCCGCCGCATCCACGTCCCGCACGCCCCTCACCCACGGCCACCGTGCGCGCTGAAGACTCGAGAGGCAACAACGAGCGACAGCGACACGCACTCGTCGCAGCGGGATTGTTGCCCAGCAGGCCGCACGCACGATCGAGACCGGTGGCCAGTGCGCGCATCGACAGGGCGTCGCAGGGCTTCGCAGGGCGTCGAAACGCGCCAGGCAAAAGCATCGCGGCGCGCACTGAGCAGCGCAGGGCGGCTTGAGGCCCATCGCGCGACCGGGGACCCGCGTGCCAGACACAGAGCGCAGGGCCACTTTCCGCCGGGTGTGGGGTGAGTAGGTAGTGAGTGGTTGACGAGAGGCCGACCGAGGGACTGGTGGGCTGGCTGGACTGGCTGGGCTGGCGGGCAACAGCGGGCACAAGCTGAAAGCAGAAGAGGCACGCAGAGAGCCACCACCCATTCCCACCTGGCACTGGCACTGGCACTGGCACTGGCACTGGCACCCTCCACGCGCGCCCGCCCTTTCGCCCTCGCACACACACACACACACACACACCCTCTTGCGCCCTCTTGCGCTCCAACAACACGCGCCGCTCATCCTCCTCTCCTCGCAGATACAACAACCTCCACGCTCTTTTCGCCCGTTCGCTCTTTGTTCCCACCACGCCTGCGCCTGCGCCTGCGCCCGCGCCCGCCGCTCGCCACGAAACGACGCCGACTCACGTGCGCCGCACGCTCGTACCTTATCCACGCACGCACGCACGCTCGCACGCAGTACACACACTGCTTGCTGTACCTGCTTAGGCAGCCCGCCACTTCGCCAGGCAGTCCCTCACTCACTCACTCACTCACTCACTCACTTCCAACCTGTCCTTCGGTGCTGCCCCGCGACACCGCGCGCGCGCATTCCCCGGCGACCTTGAGGAGCGCCTGCTTGCCACCGTGGTCTGCTGCCCGCCCGCCTGCCTGTCCTTGGGCGAACACGCCCGCCCGCCTTACAGTACCTTTTTATTACCCAGCGCCCGACCTCGCACCCGCGCGGCTCCACCCATATCTGGCTCTGCTTATTATTGCTTGTCTCGTCCCGCCGCACGGCTCGCGCCCCAGCAGCAATGGTGAAGGTGCGTCGCGGATATGGTGCGACCGACCGGGGTCCGTGAACGCTTGCGCTGACGGTGGAGCAGTTTCGACGATCCCTCAAGAGCGACGGTGGGAAGCACGATTCCGCCAAACCCGTGCAGATCTCCATCCCGCAGAAGGACGCAATTGCCATTGAGCCTCCCAAGAAGGTTTGTCCTCCCACCGCTCACTTCTCTCTTCAATTAAACACCCACCACCGCCCGCACCCCTCCGTGCCCCGCTGACCCGACCGGGACCCGCAGGTTATTAAAGCCCTCTACGACTATAACGCGCCCGCTGGCGAACCTTCCCACTACCTCTCCTTCTCCGCCGGCGACTTCCTACACGTCGTGAGCCGCGAAAACGACAGCGACTGGTACGAAGCCTGCAATCCGCTGCAGAACACGCGCGGCCTGGTCCCCGTCAGCTACTTCGACAACGTCGGCAAGACCGTGCGAGACAGCGCCGAATCCACCAAATCCGCCAGCGCCACCCACGACAGCGGCTACGCCGAGGGAGCACATACGCCTGCTAGGAGCATTGGCGCTGGGAGAACGAGTGGACCCAACGGACACCCTGACATGCCGCCAATGCCTGGCCACAGGTCGAGCAAGTCCATTGGCAAGTCGGGCGGGGTCTACGGCATTGTTTCGTACGACTTTGTCGCGGAGCGCCCGGATGAACTGGATGCGAAGGAAGGCGAGGCCATCATCGTCATCGCGCAGTCGAACCCGGAATGGTTCGTCGCGAAGCCGATCACCCGGCTGGGTGGGCCAGGCTTGATTCCTGTGTCCTTCATTGAAATACGAGACATGACGACCGGCAAGGCCGTGGAGGATCCTCTGGCAGCTGTGCAAAAGGCAGGCATACCGCGAGTGGAGGAATGGAAAAAGATGGCCGCTGAATACAAGAACACCAGCATTCCCCTCGGCAGCGTCTCCAGCAGCCAGCAGCAAGCGCAGGGTCTGGCACAGGGAATGGACCGCATGAGCTTGCAAAGCGGCCACCCGCAAGCATCCGAAGGATATGGACATCAACGCACACCGAGCCACTACGGCTATCAGCAACAGCAAGCGCAGGGTCTTTACGCTCCTGTGCGAGCTGCGGTGCCGAAATACATCTACGTGGACGACAAGTTCCACTTTGTCGTAGAGTGCAAGCTGACTAACAACACCCATTGGGACCTGTCGAGAATATATGAAGACTTCTATGAGCTGCAGATTAATCTCATCAATGCCTTCCCCGAAGAAGCCGGCCAGGTGCCTGGTAAGGCGCGAACTCTCCCGTACATGCCTGGACCCGTCAAGTTCGTTACGGACAACATCAGCGAAGGCCGAAGAGAAAACCTCGACCAATATCTGCGTGAGCTCCTCGGCATGGCCCAGCACATCACATGCTCCTCACTCGTCCGAAACTTCTTCGCACCCCGCGAAGGCGACTACGAAGTCGATCCCAGCGTCGCAGACCTCAACGAACACGCCCGATCAGCCGAGCCTCAGCAGCGCTACTCGCAAGCATCCCAGAACTCCTACGGCCAGGGTGCCTACTCCATGCACAGCCACTCCCAGTCCCGCCAGGGCTCCAACGCCGGCATGCACCAGCACTCCCAGAGCCAGGCCTCCAACAGCCCTTACACCCACCAACGCGGCCAACCCTCCCTCTCCGCCGCACCGCCCCAGCAACAACCAGGCGGCCACTACCGCTCCCCCTCCGAATTCACCCAGAACCCCGCCGCCGCCGCCCAGCAAGCCCCGGCTACCGTCCCCAGCTCCGGCCCTGTCAAGGTCAAGGCCTGGTTCGACCGCGAAACCTGCGTCGTCATCCGCATGCCGCCCCGCCGGCAGTTCAAGTTCGACGACCTCTATCAGAAGATCGTCGACCGGCGGAAACTGGAGTTTCGCGGTGCGGAGGGCGAGGCGGAAGGTGGCGAGGACCCTCAGCTCGATATCGAATATCGCGATGAAGAGGCTGGGGAGTACTATCGTCTTGAGGGAGATGAGGATTTGGACATTGCCGTCGAGAGGAATGAGAAGTTGACGCTTGCTGTGAGGGTTGCGGGGTCTTGATGATTGAACGCCGATGATGAGGTGGGACGAAATGGGACTTGATGGGATGGGTTGGTATGGTGGGCGTGCCTTGTCTCCTCCGTGAATGAGTGGACATGACCACGCCTTCCCCGCTTCCCTTTCTACGTTTTCTTGATGCGATGCATGATGATGATATTCTGCTTGTTCTTGATTTTTGGACACGAAGATTATGGAAAATGGGAATGCTTTTCTTTTTTTTCTTCTGATTGCTTGCTTTGCTTGCTTATTTCTATACCGGGTTCCATCTTTTCCTTCTTCTGACCGTTCTGTCGACCGGCTGCTGTGTGAGATTGCTGTCGTTGGCGTCTGGCGGGAGAGAAGTTCTGGGGGCCTTTCCTTCCTGTCGTCTCCTTCTTTCTTTCTCCAGCGGCGTCGACTCGTCTTTCTCGCTCCTGAGCCGAGCAAAGCAGATCGAGAGATGCTGGCTGCTTTACTTCCACCTTGGTTTCCTTCCGACTGGTTTCCTTTCTCCTGGCTAGTGACAAAAAACGTTGGGCGGGCATGTAGGGCTATATTCTCTTCGACTCGATTGGGTTCGATTGGATCCGATTATTGGAGTCCATGCAGATAGGGAATGCGATTGCCTTTTTTTGAGCTGGAGTTTGAAGTTTCAAGTCGTCTTGTCGGGGTTGGAGTCGATTGTGCGTGCTGTGGTGCTGGTTTGGTAGAGGGGGGATGGCGAGTCTGTTGTCGGCGGAGAGAAGCAGTGCAGTGCCCCCGGGTAGGGCGCTCTACGCTAGAAACGGGCGTATGTCGTTCCGTTCATGGTTCAACGAGAGTTCGTTCTCCTTTGCCTGGGCGTCGAGGACGGCGACACGCACGACGATGCGATCCATCGTCTCAGAGACTCGTCCGCCAAACACTTCGAAGTGCACCTCACCAACACCTCGCTTTTCGCCCAACCGACGCTCCCCACGCCAGCAGTTTGCCGCGCACCCTCGTCTGGATGGGCGGGTCGTACGTCGTTTCCAGGATGAAGATCCCGTCGACTTTCTTGACTGTCACGTTCGGGTCGTGAGGATGCAGGCGGAAGCGCCATTCGCGGGAGGGGAACCAGGGGTCGATTTCTTCGAGGGTGTATTGGCAGGGGGATGAAGAGGACGGAGGGTGGGGTTTCGATGAGGGAGACATTTTTTGCAGGTAGGGTTGTGAAGTGCGGCTCGAGTTAGGGTAGGAGTCTGCATGAGTTGGAGATAATGGTGACGGAGGACGGAGGTGTCTCTTCCAGGGTCGGGTTGTCGGGTTGAGGCTTGGATGGAGTCGAGAGTGTGAGCTTGGATGGTGTTCTTTTATAATGTCACACTCGGCTGAGATATAATCCAGCGATGCTCATTCGTGAAATGGTCGCACACGAAACATCACAAGATGCAGGATGAGCGCCGCCATATCACGCAGCAGAGATAGGTATGGTCAGGTACCAGCAACCAACCAGTACGAAGCCATCTACGCTCTACATCGCAGCAGCCAATTGAATGTGCTTCATAGTGAAATTTTACCTTATGGAGCCAACGGATCCAGGTAGTTGGGACATGATAAGAATTATGCGCTGCACAATGGCACGCCATCTCACGTGCATTATCGCAAGGAGACCCGCATCTTCAGAGCATATCGGTCGGACGAAAGCGATAGCGTTTTGACAAGCCGCTAGGGCCCAAACTGTCATGGCCAATCTTCGTGAATTTTTACGATGTGAAGAGTCGAGAGTTCGCGGCACTCCCGTCCAGGGCCGAACCCTGTTTTGCTCGATGGACGCAGCGTTGAGCTGGGGTCGCTGTGGACGTCATGCCACTTCATCTAACCGGTTACGAACGGCAGCCAATCACAGCTGGCCTCGTGCCCTCAGTGAATGGCATTCGGACGTTGCTCCAGGCAGCCGTAACTTCACCGCCCGCCGCCATTGATAAATTGTCACCATGGACATCCTCACTCCTATACTCTGTCTTTTGCGTCCAGCGAGCCCAATGCAGCCGTAATGATCAACGACTCACCAAGCAGCCTCGCCTTCATCCGCAGTTGCATCTTCGCCTTGCAATGCATTGGCCCGTGCTCGCTCGCGTGGACAATATGGCTGGCATTCGATGTTATCCTCAACGGGAGAGCCATTGGAAGCCTGCGTCTGCCGGGACTGCAAGCCTATATCGTAGCGGAAGCATTGTTCTACCTGTTCTTCCTGTGGTTCCGCCGCCATCTCCAGCGTGAAGCAGTCCATCCGCCACTCAGCACCCGCGAAGAACGTCAGGCATTGGCTCAGAAAGTGCGCGGTGAGATTCATGATCCGGATCGCTTCCTCTCTGGCTGGTTCCGGGGAGCGGACCCTGAAGACATTGGACGGGATGACTTGAGATCTTTCTTGAACTGGTGCTTTTGGGAGGGCAGAGCCACCAAAGAAGATGCAGATGAGATGGAGTCCTACGTCAATCTGGTTGAGGATATCACAGGTCGCCAATTTCACCAGGGAAAAGGAGGCGCAAACGCGCTGCGTTTGACGCTTGACCCTATCGAAATGGATGCGAGGAGCTTGCTGTGGTATGGGATCGTCATGCTGATGGACCACGTTACGTCAGCACGATTCTGGTATACGGGTTTCTCTTATCGCAGAACGGGCTTCATGGGACCTTGGACCTTCCCACCTCGTCCCGGTACCCTGTTTGCTGGTGGCCGATCTCCGGCTAAGACTCTCAGTTATTGGGTTCGCCCTCATACTTCGAAGACCAGACTTCCGGTGCTCTTTATTCATGGCATTGGTATCGGGCTCCACCCTTACGTTGAGTTGCTGTCCGGAATCAATGCAATGAACCCGACAGATGAATCCGTCGGCGTCCTGGTTCTAGAGATCCTACCCATCAGCTCTCGGATCACACATCCAATCCTTAGACGGGAGGCCTTCATTTCACAGATCACTCAGATCCTTGATTTACACAGCTACGACAGATTCGTACTAGCTTCACACTCGTACGGCTCGATCTTCAGCACCTACATGTTGACTGACGACGCCCTGACATCCAGGATCAGCGCAACTATTCTGATTGACCCCGTCACCATTTTATTGCACATGCCTGACGTCGCCTTCAATTTCACTGTCAGAAAGCCAAGGACTGCTAATGAATGGCAACTGTGGTACTTTGCGTCGAAAGACCCCGGCGTCGCGCACACGCTCGGTCGACACTTCTTCTGGGCCGAGAACTGCCTTTGGCGACAGAGGATCAACCAGCTGGTCCAAAGCGGCATGCGCATCACGGTCTCTCTCGCAAGTAGGGATCTCATTGTTGATACCAAGGCAGTTGCACGTTATTTGTTCAACGATGAGGTCCCAGATCCAGATCTGATCGAGCTACATGGACACCAGCACATGGGGCTTGAAATGGAACACCAGGAAGATGGACTCGAGCCGTGGGAAAATAGGACGTGGCGAGGAAAGGGACTGGACTTGTTGTGGAACCAAGATCTGGATCACGCGCAAGTCTTTGACGATGCTCCTGCGAGGGCGAAGCTCGTTCGGATCATCAATGAGTATTCGCAGCTGTGTGAAGACGGTGCTTGAAATGGCTCTGCTACATGCTATAATCTGTCATATAACTAATGAAAAGCGTCTTCACACCTCTCTTCTCGGGCTAGAAACACGTTCAGGATCGTATGAGGAGACGACTGACCACGTGAGACCAGCTCAGCTTGTTCACTCGATGGACTAGTCGTCCAGCACATACGTGCCACCATACTTGTTTCCGTTGTGCGCACGCGCATTGCCCAGAGTTTTGATATCCTCGTACGTGTTGGAGGACGACATGATCTGACCTTTGTAGTTCTCGTCCACGTGATCGCCCTGGAGCGCTTTGGCAGTGTCAGCGGTCTCGATGCGAGCGTATCTGTGCCCGGTCGTCTTGGTCAAAACCGCTTCATAGAAGACCGGATCAACCTTCTTCGCCACGCCTTCGAGAACCTGGACGTTGGGATCTGACTTCTCCGCGTCGGTCTTCATCAACTCGCCGGCGTCCCTCTGAGCTTGCTTCTGGAGATCTGGCTTGAGGCTCGCCGCAATGCTCTCCAGCTCTTCAATCTCAAACAACACGCTCTCAGTAATTTTCGCGACCCTGTCCTTCTCATGCAGCGCCCAAACAATCTTTCTGCCGAACGAGACTTTCACCTTCCGCAAAGTCAACGTCTGCACCCTATTCGTCAAGTTCGCAACACCATCGTCCCCAGACGGCTGCTCCTGATACTTCTCAGCCGTCTTGCACATGCGCTCCAGCTTCGAGTTGATGCTCTCCAAGGCCGATTTGGCCATCTCGCCGTCCTTGACATCGCTTTTCGTCGCGCTTTCTTTATACACTTCCTCCCAACGTCGCAGCCGCGCCCCGAGCAGCGCGATGTGCAGCGCCGACTCTTGGTAGTCTTTGCTGCAGTTCTTGCCGGCGTCGAGCCGGGCGAAGGTGTTCATGCAGATGTCGAACAGGCCGGCGAGCCCGATACCACCGATTACGAGGCCTGCTGTTTCGGCCATGGTGTTGGATGGATGGGCAAGGGCTTGAGCTAAGGTAGAAGTGTGTTGGTAGAATATGAATGTTGTCTGACAGTATTGGTAGGAGGGGTTCGGCCGGGCGAGATCAAGCCAACTGGATTAGACTAGGCATTATATACTCTACGTCTGGCAGATCGGCCTTCTCCAAGTTTGCCTTGTCGTACGGTAAATGCATCGTTTGCCTCAGCCTCGTCGACGCAGCGCGGCGCTTGCGGCGAGGCTGAAGGATGCGCTGGCGAGTCTAGGCGCGCCACGGCGCCTTTTGGCGCGGTGAAAGGCGGCGCAGCTTCGATCAAGCACCAGAGAAGAAGAGGTTCAGGTCTGCGGCATTGTCACAGTGGTGTGAGAATAACGCTCTGGGTATTCTGCGTGCATGCTCCAACAGCTGGAGCTGACTTCGGCTTCGGCAGTGTTGCAAACACAGGGTGGTGCCATGGGCAGAGAGCTGAGACAGCTTCCAAAACCCGTCATCTGCTATTGATGATTCGTGTAAATGTCACGTGATGCCTGAGGAAACCTAAGTTCGATGAGCGCAGCAAGTGCATGTCAATGACAGAAACATGAACGGAGAAGGATGGTTTCGTTACATAGTGTGGATTCGTTGTTCAGCTGACATCACCGCGTGAGGCAAGACGAAGCTTTTCGGCACCAGACAGTAAATCTGTCGACTAATTGAACAGTATAAATTGTGATACATATCATTACACTCAAAGCTTCCTATACAAGAACAAGGACAGGAAGATGTCAAGCGCCAATGGTGGCAAAAAACTCGCCGACGACATCAACTGCGTCTCTCATTTCCTGGCCCACGAGCAGATTAAAAACATCGAAAACCACGACCCTGTGGACTGTATCATCATCTGCGCATCCTCAGTCCTCTACCAAGCCTCCCAAATATTCTCTGCTATAGAGAAACAACCTTCGCTGGCAAATATTTTAGTCCTTGTTGGCGGCATTGGCCACTCAACCTCCCTCATCTACGAAGCCGTCGAACGACACCCGGTCTTCCACACGATCAAAGACCAGGTGACAGGTCTCCCGGAAGCTCAAGTCCTGCTGCAAATCCTGAAAAGCTTCTTTGATCTAGACGGCATCGAGAAGCATGGCTGCCGCGTCTTGATCGAAGACCGATCGACCAATTGTGGCGCGAATGCTGTCGAGACTAGAAAGGTGCTCGAGGGAGCTGGAACCTTAGATCTAGGCTCCTGTGTCATCGTACAGGATCCGACGATGTCTTTGCGGACGCTCGCGAGTTTCGAGAAGGCGTACGACAATTTGCCGGCGGAAAAGCGCCCGAGGTTTTTGGCTTGCCCGGTTGTTGTACCCCAGATGCGGATGGAGGGTGGGCCGCTGGAGTACGTGTTGGACGAGAGCCGTGAGATCAGGAAGGAGGATATGTGGGAAATTAGGCGGTTCTGCGAGCTGCTTGTCGGAGAGGTGGCAAGGCTGACCGATGATGAGAATGGGTATGGGCCGAAGGGTAAGGGATTCATTGGGCATGTTGACGTGCCGGTTGAGGTGCAGGAAGCAGCAAAAAGGATTATGGAAGGGCTTGGGGTGAACAGATGAATGGCATGGGGCGCGTTCGTGAAAAGATACGCAGTAGTCCACAAATCACTGGCGTCTTTACAATGCCTTCGAAGACAACGTGGGGTCTAGTCCCATCTTTTGGTGAATTCAGAGTAAGCACTCATGGTCGCGACTGGAACGAGCATATCAAAACGCGACTGAAGTTCGTCCGTGACTGACGAGGCTTTATGTATACTCGGAGCAATTAAATACCACCTGTCATAAGTGTACATCTAGATCGAGGCCGAGTATAAATACCTCCGATCATTCTTTTTTGATGGTATCATGGTAATGTCTGCGATCCGACTTTTGTCTGCCGCTGCAGCCTGCCATCTTCACCAACGTTGTCTTTCAAATGTTCAACTGCTCGTACTTCTCCTCCTGCGGAAACCCCAGGTGAAACCTCCCGCACTTGGCCCAATCCACCTCCAGCGCTTCGCCAGCCTCGAACTCCTTCACTCGCCCACCAGTCTTCTTGTCCTCGCTGAGGAAACAACACACTAGCCCATCACCACTGACCTCCTTTTGCCAAGGAGGAATCACAAAGCCAAATATTGTGCCCTTGACGTCGCTGTAAGTCTTCTGCTCAGTCTGAACGCTCTTGAAGCCACCCATCGCGCGGAACGGCATCGGCGCATTCCGGCCCATGCTGAACACCTCTTCCTTGACTTTCGAGCTCGATGTCCCAGGCGGAGCTTTGAAGCGGTAGGTAGGCTGGAAGACGACAACGGAGGTGTGCGGCATGCACGCACCCTTTTCTGCAGGCGCCGCGCTACCGGCGCTGTCAATGCTGTATGCGATGCTGTCCAACTGAATCATGTCGTCTGCCTTGCTGGCGCTTGACGAGGACTCGAAATAGCCGGTACCGTGCGTGCCATGGTTGGTAAGGAAAGCAACAGGAGGTCCACCGGATGTCAGACCAGCGCGGTAGGCAGAAGAGAGGGAATATTGGTAAATGTCGTTGGGTATTGAGTTCGGCATTGTGCTGGTAAGGCGTGTTTGGGTAGGTTTGGTAAACAGATATACCGGTGATGTGGGAATGCGAAACAAACGAGAAAACATTGATACAGAAATCGGGAGAGCAACGCCTACCGTCGGAATCTTAATGCTAGCATGCGCGCATTATTGCATGCTCCTGCATGCTTGGTGAACGGTCATGGTTGGAGTGCGGAGCCGATGAAGCTGTCGTCCGAGATCGCGGGCCAGCTCGGCGTCTCGCTCTTTGAAGCTAATGCGAGCGAAGGGTGTATGCGCCTTCGAAGACAGAGTACGGTGAACACCCATGATGCGACCTTCTAGCAGACGAGACATCGATCCACCATTGGTTCGAAGAGTCGTCGCACCTCAGTGTTGGGCCTCAGTGTTGGTCTACAACGCCCGTCTCACGAATGGGTGGATGAACCGTTGGTATATCGTACATTATCGTGCTTTACAATTAAGCCTCTCAAGGCAACTATCGGCGGCTAATCTGGCCCATCTCGTTGGGCATCCACTTTCTCAGGACCTGGGGCACAATCACCGCCTGCTCATCCTCCCTCCACCCGTTCTCCAATATTGCCGCGAGAACACGAGGGACAGCCATGGCCGTGCCATTGACAGTGTGCGGCCAGTGCAGATGTTGATCCGAAGCTCCCTTGTACCGCGTACCCAAACGTCTGCTCTGGTAGTCAGTGCAGATAGAGGCGCTGGTAACCTCCCCATAACCGTCGTCAATGCCCATGCGCGAGGGGAAGAAGGCCTCAATGTCAACCTTTCGTGTCGCAGAAGCGCCGAGGTCGGTAGACGGCATTTCCAGGATACGGGCGTGCAGGCCAAGAGAGGAGAGGATCTCAGTCTGGATCGAAAGCATTTCTTCGAATGCAGCCTCGCTGTCTGAAGGCATGTTAGAATCGTCATCGTCCTCGGTGCCGAAACGGTCGCCTCCTTCGGCTTTGGGAGGCGGCTTAGTCCAGGCAAACATTTCCACCTTGGTAAACTCGTGCACGCGGTACAGGCCCTTGGTGTCTACTCCGCGGGCGCCGGCTTCCGCACGGTAACAACGCGATGGACCGATGACTTTGAGAGGTAGTTCATTCTCGCTCAGCGTCTTGTTTGCGTGCGAACCAGCGAAAGGAATTTCTGCAGTTCCTGCCAGAACGAGGCTTGGCTTGTCTGCGCTGTCGCTTTCCGAATGCGCAATGTTGTAGATCTGCGTCTCGCCATTCTGATCACGAGGCATGAACCCGCACGCGCTCGCGATATGGCTGTAGACCAAGCTGGGAGGTGTCACGACTTTCCAGCCGCGGGAGATGGCAACGCTCAGAGCGTACTGAATCAACGCCTGTTCCAGCAGCGCGCCCTCGTTCCTAAGGAAATACCAGCCCCAGCCGCTTGTCGTCGCGCTGGCGTGGAAGTCCAGAATGTCCAAGTCCCTGCCGATATCCACGTGGCTCTTCCCATTCTTGTTGGCGAGCTCAGGCCTCTCTTCACCGTTTATGTATCCGACCTTTGTCGCATCCGAACCTACAGGCGTCTGGAGTGAACTCAGATTAGGCAGCTCCAGAGCAAGTCTTTCCATCTCCGTCTGGGTATCTTTCTCCAATCTCGCAATCGCGGCTATGCTCGCCTTGAGCTCCTTTGCCTCCCTGTGCGCCTCTTCTTTTCCCATAATAGCATCTCCCTTGGCGAGCAGCTTGCTCAACGCTTTATTCCTCTGCCTGAAATCTACAGCTTTTGCCTGCTCCTCCGCCAATTTCCTATGGAGTTCTAATATGCGCCAGCCATTCTTTGCGGAAGCGGCGTAGTTGCGGTCTATGCAGTTTTGCTCGTAGAGTCCAGGATTTTGGCGGATGTGCTTGAGGTCTAGGACGGGCTTGGGCGCGAAAGACGGCCGGCTGAAGAGTCGTTTGGGGACGACATCGCGATTGAGTCGCCTGCTCAATTGAGCGCGAAAGGCTATGCGACAGCCCGTGCAGACGTATGGAGACGACATTGGGGTGCGAGGGAATGGGAAAGAGACAATTGCTTGAGAGCTTCGGCTTGCTTCAGCGGGCGAAGTTCCGCTGGCGATCACTTGCGGGCAAGCTTGACGGTCGTTCCAAAAGCCGACCATGGGATGAACAGACTTAATGAGACCAACTTCCTGCTGATGCTGAAGCGATGCAATCGAGTAGAGTCACTGACAGGGAAGATAATTTTGAAGTTGTTGGTCAGATCCGGGTGGCTTCGCTGGGTATTACTATACAATGATCTACCATTACACTAGTCATCAAAGCCCTCGAACTCCTGCTCCTCGCCCGCCTCCTCTTTCTTCGCATTCCTTTCTCTCACTTGCGCGATCATAGCTTGCAGCTCCATTTCCTTCTGCTTCTCTGCATCAGACATCTTGCCTATTCGATCTGCCTTTCTCCTGACGTCTTTCCTCTCCCTTCTCGACTCTCTCAGAGCCTTCGCCTCCTTCTTGCCACTCCACGCCTTTTCCAATCGCTTCTGCTGCTCCATCAATTTGCCGCCTTTCTTTCCCTTGAGCTCAAGATGCTCGCCACGTGCTCTTGCTGCATTGTCTGCCTGTCGTTTGTCCTCCTTCGCTTTATCCGCGTATGCAAGCGAGCTGAGGTCGAAGTCGGCCGGCATGGCTAGGTTCAGCGTGCGATCAGCCGCTACCTCAGGGTAATGACGCTTGAGCTCAGGCATCTTGGGCCAGCGTAGTAGGCCCCACGCTTTTCCTGCCTCCGGCCAATCGATCTTTCGAACGTCGAAGATATCTGCGGGGATAGTTTTGTTGTAAGCCTGGATGGAAGACACAAAGCCTTTGGCCGCACGGTCGTGCAGTTCGCGTTTCTGCGTTACCAAGGATCTGATGTCTGATGTCATCTGGGAGGCTTCTGAGTCGGAGATGAAGGGCGTGTTGGGATAAGGCTCCAGTTTTGTGCCTTGCACTTCCAAATATTTTATGTAGTCTTCCTCATTACCTTGGCTGAAAAATGTTAAGGCGAGGCCACGCTTGCCTGCGCGTCCCGATCTGCCACAACGGTGGATGAAGTCTTTCGGTTGGCTGGGAAGATCTAGCTGAACAACCATATCGACATCAGAAATGTCGATACCACGGGCCAACACATCTGTTGTCAGAAGGATCGCTGGCTCTGTGGCGTCCGTAAATCGTTGCAGGTTCTTGCTGCGAATTTCCGTCTTGTGGTCACCATGCATCGGGTAGACGAGAACACCAAGCAGAGATGGTAAGATGCGATCCCAATAGTCCACGCCGGCGCGGGTTGAGACGTATACGATTGTTTTCTGTGCTTTTGTATCCGCCAAGACACGTTTGAGCATGGGCAGCTTGTGCGTTGGTTTGACGACGGCATAGCAGAGTTTCAAGGCCTCCGGTGTCCGCTTGTCCAAGGCTCCAGATTTACTTCGAACCTTAGCGCTGATCTTGAAAGGATATCGCATGCCAACCCGGACAAGCTCGTCGACTGCTGCTGACACTGAGGCACTGAAAAGGCCAGTCCGGCGCTCTTTAGGAATTGTGTCGAGGATCTGCGATAGATCCGCCTTGAAGTTCGCGTCCAAGAGTCTGTCTGCCTCGTCCAAGACCAGCAAGTCGAACCAATGTCTTTTGATGATCACTCGCGATGAGTTTAGCACCTCGACCAGACGTCTTGGTGTCGCAATAAGAACGTTTGGATTAATATCCGAGAAGGTGGCCAGGTCCTCCGGCAATTTCGTTCGTCCGCCGGTCAGTAGCTGTGGAATAATGTAAGGGCCAGGTGGCGGTCTTGAGGCTTCCTCCTCGTCGATGTCCAGCATCATTGTATCCTTCGAATGAACCTTCTTGTACGCGAGGTAGGCGGCCGAAGGCTGGTGAAATTCAAGCAGTCCTTTCAATACATCGTAAATCTGCGTCGCAAGCTCCTTCGTTGGCGCAACCACGATTGAGCGCACGAAGCCTTTCTTGTTCGGCTCGTCGGCTTTGAGCAAGCGCTCCACGATCGGGATGAGAAAACTGAGAGTCTTGCCACTTCCAGTCACAGCCTAAAAGAATATAAGTAGAGTGGCTTTCAATCTCGCGTCTCCGTACATACCTCGACAACGAGATCTTTATTTCCCATCAAGAGAGGAATTGCCATCGCCTGCACCGGTGTCGTACGCTCAAATCCATTACTTCGCGCAAAATCCAGAATCCATGACGAGAGCTCCGGTGTCAACGCCTCAAAAGACTTAGGCTTCTTTCCTGCAGCCGCATCCTGTGCCATCTCCGAAAGCCGGTTGCAGCGCTGAAAATCACAAGGTTGGCGCAAATGCGACCAGTATACGGGTGCTCTACCCGCGGCAACGAAAAATGTTGGACGAAGTCGACACTCTAGTCTGGGGAAGGTTGCCGAACACGCGGGCCGCACCGCGACACCGAGATCCGAAGGCATCGCTCTATTCCTATTTCTCAAAGATATTTCTAAAAATTCGGAAAAAGCGCAAGTGTAATCAGTTTCGGCGCCGCTCATCAAATAACACGGTTAGAAGCTATGTTGGCTGAGGTGGGGCCGCAGAGTCGTGCACTGAAGGCAAGGCGGCCTGTTTTGCCTGAAGAAACAGTTGCAGAAAGTCGTCTGATCGTGTGGGATGTGAAGATGGCATTCTCTAATACAGATCTTATGTAAGTCTGCACAGGAGCGACAAGTACACTATACGCCATCCTTTGATGTACTCAGTCAAGGCTCAAGTACTGTTGTGTAACCGGGATGCCTTATCATCGAGCTCCACCTTACTGAACCACGCCGCGCCTATCATTGTCACGAACATTCCGGTAGCATTCATTACGCCGATCGGCACACTGAACACAACAATGCCCAAAAAAATGGTCAAAGCTTGCTTCACGTTACCGCACACCGTCACAGCGAGTGCCCCAACCAACTTGTTGGTCTGGAAAGACACAACGTTTAGAGCAAAAGCCACGCCGGCATTGAGCAGAAGCGCAGTAGCCAGCGACCAGGTGAGCCCGCCGTCCAATTGCGTGAATCTCCGTAGCGCGAAGAGTTCCCCTGTAAGTGCGGCGTAAGCCATGCATTGTATGGCGGCCAGCGGCGACATTCGGAGCAGAAGCTCCATGGCCGACATTTCCAGTGACCCGGTCATGAGGCGATTCGTAGCGATAGTTTTGATGCATGCTAGGACGACACCGAGCAGTGTGAGCAGGAACCCTAGCACCGAGGCCTGATAGTCGCCAGCAGTAGCCAGGCCTGCTCCGAGGACTAGCGGGACGATGGATGCATACATGCTTGTAGTATAATCGCGGGAGTAAATGGTGCGGTAGAGAAGTATGGTGACGACGGGGCAGGTGGATCGCATGACCTGAGGAAACGGTACTGATACCATCGCAAGGGAGACATTTGAGATGGCGATGTTGAGCGTGAAGAGGATGGAAAAAGCGAGGAGCGTGAGGTGCGAACGGAGACTGAGAGGTGTGAGATTCAGGTAGCCAGCACCCATCAGAGCAAAGGTGCCAATCGAGGTTGCGGTAGTGTGTGATACAGTCAATAGCCATGGTAGGCTGAGCTGGGTAATTGTCTTATTAGCAGAAGGGTTTGGGTGGCTTCCGAAGAAAAATCACCAACCTGACTTAACACAGACTTGTTTGAAAGCGTGAGGGACAAGTTGAGAAAGAGGTACAAGGCTATGAATCTGATCTTGGTCGTGCGAGGCACTCGGGCCTCTGGGATATCTTGTACGAGTGGCACGACCTGTGCTTCGAGCTCTGGAGATTGTTCCAGTGAAGTTAAATTCGACTCCGAGGTAGATGAATCGAAGCTGTCCTTTGCGTCCCCAACGCTGTTGTGTTGGCTGTGGTCCGAGTCGCTGCCCTTGTTATCAAGCGATAAAGTAGTAGGTGGTGAGTGTGAGAGCCTTGGGTGTAGCTCACCCATGGCCATGTCGATGTACAAAGCTTTGCTCGACTTAAGATATTTGGCATCAATAAGCTTTCTTTAATGATGCTGTGACGTCCAGGCACAGGGGCGAGATGGATGTACTGCGACCGGCTAGGCAGGTTGTCCACCCTTAGAGTGATTCCTCTCTGGACTATACTTTGTTGTATTCCCAGATTGACAGATGAGACTCCGGTTGAGTGCTCCGGAGTGTGTGCCTGCCGCCTTCGCACTTCGGCTCGATGTAGAAGGCTCCACGAGCTCGATTACCCTGACTTGGGAAGGCGAGATGCACGGTTGTCTTCTTGATAACCACAAATAGAGGATTGAAGTACGAAGAACAGGAATCATGTCAGCAGCCCGCGCACCACTCGACCCCAACCGGACACAGTGCTTGTAACAATCAAGACGTGAAAGGGGAGCCCGGCGTGTCGCTGCGCTTGGCGCCTGCCTTGTCGCGTGAGGATCAGGGCTCTCTCTCATACCGGCGGGCTCCACTGCGCCTCACTCTCGTCCCGGCAACGCCGGGCCCGCACATCCATTAATAATATTAGTTGGGTACCTTGCAGTGCTTAGCTGACCTCGCGTCCGGCGAGCAGGCATAGCTCCAGCATCAACCCATGAACGCAAGACTCATGCGTCGGCGTTTGGGAGTCCGTACCCAATGCGCATGCACAGTACCAGCACGCATTCTGTTGGTGGAGCTCTACGACATTCCTTCGCCTGGGCACAAACGATCTACTCGCCATTCGTCAATCAGCGTGAAACTTGGCCAGGAAGACGCGTGTGTGGAGGACGTAAGCTTCTGATGGATGTTTGCATTCCAGCTGACCAGCCTGGTCATCCCTGTGAGAACAGTAGTACCTTGAGATCTCGCCGACCGCGAATGTTTCGATACTTCGAAGGAACATGACGAATATTTGCCCTCCATGGATGTATGTCAGCTGTGGCATCTTGCGATACGCTCCAGTCGCGCGACAGGGGTTACTTGGCGCTACAACCGCAGCCCTGCGCCCCAACCGACTGCCGGCTTGGCAAGGATGTATGCAGGGCGACCTGTAGTCTGTCAAGTTCCTCTGGGTGGCAGCGCCTCCGAATCCGACCAAAATGCGTGAAGTGGGCGGGAAATTCGCATCCTCGATGTCGGCGGATCACCGTACATGATATCCTGAGCTAGTCTGTAGTTCTCAGCAGTACCGTATTATCCTTCGACCTTGCAACGCTCTGTCACATCAGGTAGGCTTTCATCCAATTCACGCCAGATGCTATGTGTCCGATCGCATCCGCTGTCACAGGTCAACGTTGAATGAAAAGGTGACGCAGTTGGAATCGACTCTCTTCACTCATGGTTCACAGCTGGAAGCATCCGCAAGCTTCCAGACCAGGGATGGCATTAGTCCATCTTTGCCCTTTTCGAACGGCTCTCATCGAAACAGTCTGCCAATAATAATATCATGGTATCCGGTTAATCGAACGCGTTGTTCGCAGCTCCAAGCATCTTATTGCGGGGAGCCCTCTTCGGCTATGAGTCCGACACATCGATTTCTCAAAAACGCCCGTAACGAACGACGTACCTTTGATACAGTCCATTCCATAGTTGATCGCTAGGAGAAACGCTAATGCGACTCCCAATGATCGCTATAAGTTATCGGGTTCTGGACAGGTTATCGGCCCGAGAGCCCCGTTCCACCCACCTACCGAGGTGTGAAAGTTTATCTTATCTTTGCAGACAGCGTAAGTGGGCCTGAGACATCGCGTCATGCATGATCGCCGAAGCACGTTACCCGTCAGCCGTAATGCTCTTCACGCTTCTTGCGCTCGAGATGCCGCAAAGCCAAACTAGACGGTTGCGACAATTCCCTTGTCATGGCGCCGGATAGAGGCGACACACAGGCGCATGATCGCGCCAGCGACGCCCTCTACCACGACGATCAAGACGACAATGACGAAGTCTCACGCGCTATCTCTCATGAACCCATCGGCCAGGAACCCGACGCTCGATTCCTTGCCCGCCGTTCGGAACAGCCTCAATTCACTCTGCGTGCGCTGTTGCTGGGCTTACTCATCGGCGTCTTGATTGCTTTCAGCAATACCTACTTCGGCCTGCAGACAGGATGGATTTCTGGCATGGCGATGCCCTCGGCGCTGATCGGGTTCGCATACTTCAAAGGCCTGCGCGCGTTGATGAGCCGACTTGGCGATGGCTTTGCTCGCTTTGGATTCGGAGAAGGGTTCAGCGAGGTGGAGAATGTTCTGGTGCAGACTGTTGCAGGAAGTGTCGGGACAATGCCGCTCGGATGTGGGTTCGTGGGAGTCGTGCCTGCGCTGGAGTTCCTGCTCAAATCGAGCGAGACTCCGAGTTCGACCTCGAACGATCCGGATATTGTGGTAGCTCTCGCAGCCGCGGAAGAGACGGGTGGACTCAAGCTCCCGACTGGAAAACTGGTGCTTTGGGCACTTGGAATATGCTTCTTTGGCGTAGTCTTTGCTGTGCCATTGAGGAAAGAGGTCATCGTGCGCGAGAAGTTGAAGTTTCCGTCAGGGACAGCTACCGCCCTAATGATTGGAGTGTTGCATGGTGGTGAAAAGCAGAGAGGTCACAAGCCGGAAGAGCACGAGGATGAAGAGGAAGGAAGAGCCTTGATGGGCGAAGCACACCGCGACAGCTACGACGGCGACCATAATGTAGCACAAAACGAAGACGCCAAGCGCGATTGGAGACGACAAATACAATTGCTCACCTTGTCCTTCGCCATCAGCGGTGGATATGTAAGTCATTGAGCGTCACTCAACAAGTACCTAGCCTCGGTATGCTAATACAGACTGCGCAGACTCTTCTCTCTTACTTCCTTCCGCAACTGCATAATATCCCCTTCCTGGGAACCTACATGGCAAACACTTGGCTCTGGTCGCTCAATCCTTCACCTGCTTACGTGGGCCAAGGTATTATCATGGGCCCTGCCACGACGATACATATGCTTCTGGGTGCTCTTGTAGGATGGGCAGTCCTCTCGCCGTTAGCCAAGCATCAAGGATGGGCAAGTGGTGACGTTAGCGACTGGAATACTGGCTCGAAAGGTTGGATCGTCTGGGTCAGTCTGGCAATCATGCTTGCGGACGCTATTGTTAGCTTGGGGTGGTTGGTCATACGTCCTTTGATATCATACGGAAGACAGTATGGCTCGGGCTTCTTTGATGCCGTTCGAACAAAAGGCTTCAAGCGACACTTGAGAGATGTCAACTCCAGGTCTCAAGGCTATGCTCCAGTAAATCTCTCGGACAATACTGCGGATGCCAGCCGTAGTGACACAGCCTCGAAGCCGTCAAAACTTGGCGAAGATCCAGACGAGGAATACGACGCTCCACCCGAACACCTTATCGGTGTCAAGACGACAATTGTTGGCCTGCTACTCTCGCTCGCATTCTGTGTCTTTTCTGTTCAGTTCTCTTTTCGCGGCATGATCTCGATCTCTCTGACGCTGTTCGCTCTGCTTTTGGCCTTGCTGCTCAGCATTATGGGCGTCCGCGCGCTCGGCGAAACGGACCTAAACCCCGTTTCAGGTATTTCCAAACTAACACAACTGCTCTTTGCGCTCGCTACGCCCAAAGATCATCCCAACTCCGTCGTTATCAACCTCCTCGCAGGTGCTGTCTCCGAATCTGGCGCTCTGCAGGCTGGCGACCTTCTCCAAGATCTCAAGACAGGCCATCTCCTGGGCGCCTCGCCCAAAGCGCAATTCTACGGCCAGCTCATCGGCTCCGGTGTCGGCGCCGTGGTCAGCGCGCTCGTCTATAAGCTTTATACGAGCGTCTATACCATTCCGTCAGGCCTATTCCAAGTCCCGACAGCCTACGTCTGGATCTTCACCGCGCGCCTTGTCACAGGCCAAGGCCTCCCGCCGATGGTTCCGAGCTTCGCAGCCGCGGCTGCAGGCATCTGGGCGATTCTGACCGCCATCCGAATCTATGGAACTGCGAAGAAAGTGTCTTGGGTACCGTACGTGCCCGGTGGCATCGCTGTCGCGGTTGGGATGTATAATACACCCTCCTTCACGCTGGCGCGGACGGCTGGTGGGCTGATCGCCTACTATTGGACTGGATGGAGACAAAAGCCTGAGACGCCCATCATTGTTCTCGCGAGTGGGTTGATCCTAGGAGAAGGTTTGGTAAGCATTGTCAACCTTGGGCTGGCTAGTGGAAAGGTGCCGCATCTATAGTTCGCTGGCAGCAACCGTTTGCCGCATCATATCAAAGCAAATCTCTGATCGAAAGTATTTCGCTGCTTTATTACGTGGTAACTTCTTTATGACATGAAAATACACCACATTTGCAGTGTAACAATTCCTTCATTAACATCGATCGGAATCCCATGCAACAATGCAGCTGAGATGTAAAGTTGATGCCTTCAATACATAATTTGCCTACACAATGCACCTCGTAGTTGGATTAGGCATCGAGATTCTCGACGAGAGCAGATATGACTGCAAAAAAGAATGCAAGCATTTCAACAGCCATCAAAGAGCATGCAGTGAGGATCGGCAATGGATGGATTCCCCACAATGTTTCTGGAGAAAGTTGTGGGATCGGCGACTTCACATGCCAGACCCTTGGAATCCTCCCATTACCAATCCATCTGCTTCGCATCGCCAACCCCTGAAAACTCACCTCTATACTTCCGAAAGAGCACTCATGCCTTGAGTCCAGACTTGCATTTTGGCTATTGTAACGACTGTCGGCGGACTCCAGCAATGCTCCAAGTCTAATTGTCCGCCGTGACCGCAGCTCGACACGCGCAGCAATCAACACTTATTACCGTCCTGAACTGCTCTTTCGCCTTTTGTTCAAAACCCACCATGGTGCCCCTCACATCGCTCCTCGCCCTAGCGGCGCTCTTCCTTACCCTCGCGACCGCAACACATACCTCGAACTGGGCCGTCCTAGTCAGCACATCGCGCTTCTGGTTCAATTACCGACACCTCGCGAACGTGCTCTCCCTTTACCGTACCGTCAAGCGCCTCGGCATCCCTGACTCTCAGATCATCCTCATGCTTCCCGACGACATGGCGTGCAATCCTCGCAACAGTTTCCCCGGAACAGTATTCAACGACAAGAGCCGGTTGCTAGATCTATACGATGACAAAGGTCAGGGAGAGCAAGAGGGCATGGGCGGAATCGAGGTGGACTATCGCGGAAACGAGGTCACAGTGGAGAACTTCATCCGCCTATTAACGGACCGCTGGCCCAGCAGCCAGCCTTCCAGCAAGAGGTTGATGACTGACGACAGGAGCAATATCCTCATCTACATGACAGGCCACGGCGGCAACGAGTTCCTGAAATTCCAGGACGCGGAGGAAATCTCCTCGTTCGACCTTGCGGACGCTTTCGAGCAGATGTGGGAGAAGAAGCGCTACCACGAGCTGCTGTTCATGATCGACACCTGCCAGGCGAATACTATGTACCCGGCTTTTTACACGCCGAACATTATTGCTACTGGCTCTAGCGCGAAGGACCAAAGTTCTTACTCGCACCATGCGGACCAAGACGTCGGTGTAGCGGTCATTGATCGCTGGACGTACACAAACCTCGAGTTTCTGGAAGCGCGACTCAACGGGACGACGTCGGACGTGCGGCTGGGAGAGTTGTTCGATTACTACACTTTCGAACGCGTGCACAGTGAGGCGGGCGTGCGGTACGACCTGTTCCCTGGCGGAGCGGAAGCGGCGCGGGACAGGCGCATCTTGGACTTCTTTGGGAATGTGCAGGGTGTCGAGGTAGATGATGGGGAAGTAGAGGACGGCAGCTGGAGAGAGGATTTGGAAGAGTTAAAGCGGTTTGTTGAGATTGCGGAAGCGGATCAGCAGAGGCTGGCAGCTAAGGAGAGTCCGTCTGAGCCCGCGAGTGCTCAAGATGGGTCTATCGCTGAGGAAAGGCAGAAATCTGGCAGGCCCGCGCTGGATATGGCTAAAGGAGGCGAGAGCTGGCTGAAGCAGGCGGTAGGAGTAGGGTCTCTGTTGGCGCTTGGGGCTGCATGGTTTGCAATTAAATGAGATACCTGGCTATGGTCAAAGTTTGTTGTTCATAATGCTTCCAGCCGACTTTCGGCACTGTGATGAGTGGTAAAGTTGTACGGTCGTGCTGTAGCACATTTGATACCGTGCATCAGACTCAGCCGATTTCTGCGTTCCCTCGGAGGCGAACGGGTCCTTGTGATTTTGTGAGGGTACAACGATGGCATGAAGACAGAATGTTATGGATTGACCGTAAGGTGAAGAGTATGAGACGATCGTACTTCGGAATTGATGATAGTGTAAAGATGTGTGTGATGATATTGCGTGTAGCCTTCTCGTAGCCTCCAATGCACCTCTCCTCTACATGTGTGCATGCACATTCATAGCAACGCAGTATTCATCAAATCGTTTCAATTGTTCATCAATCAGTCATAATCATCACCGTCATCGTCTTCCATGATCACTGGCAACGAATCGAAAACAACCTCGTTCCGCTCGTAGTGGGTCAGAAATCCGCCTTGCAAAAGCCGCTTGAGAGTGTTGAGACGGGAAAGCTTCCACCACTTGTCGATGAGCATTTTGCCGCCGCCGTGGATTGAAATGCGCAGTCTCGAGCCGTATTCGCGGCCATCCTCGTCCAGAGCCGTGGAATAGCGCGGGCCACGAGTCGGCTTCTCAACTGTGTGCAAGACGTCCTGGAAAGCATTGTGAATGGCCTTGCGGTCCTTCTTTGACATGCGCTTCGATGAGGCGCGTGTAAGCTCTTCAAGCTGTCGCATCAGGTTGTGCTGTTGGCGGTAGACAGTGTACCGCTTGATCATGCGGGTGCCGCCACCTGCGCGGCGCGCTTCTTCTTCCTCTTCTTCATCGGCAGATTCGTCGTCAGACTCGGCCTCCGTGTAGGATTTCTCAAACAGCAGTGCGATATTCTCGCCCGCAGCAATCTGCACCCGCGACTCGCTGCTTTCGAGCTGGTCGACGAAGGTGTCCATGGCAGGCTCCGTGGCGTCCTCCATGTCGTCCAGCTGGGTTGCAAGGAAACCCCATTCCTCCAGTGCAGCAGTCACGACGTCTGCGTTGTCCGCCTCTTCGATGCTCGCGCCGTCCGAGGAGACGATTTCGAGCAAGAAGTCCATGATTTCTTCCGTCTCTTCCGTGCTTGCACCACCGTAGAAGGTAGCGACACTCATCGCATGGATTGCGGCTACTTTAACGGTCGAGTGCTGCGAGTCGGTGATGGCAGCTTTGATCGGGTGGGCGACAGCATCGTAGATGGTGTCGCTAGGGACGGTGACGATCATGAGGGCAATGGCTTTCAAGCTCAGAGCGATTTCGCGCTCAGACTGGCCACCCTTGAGAGATTTTAGAACGGCGGGCAGCAGGTCGCTCATCCTGGATTGGATCTCAGGTTTTGCATAATGCCGGATGAGATCGGAGGTGAAGGCGTTCAGGGTCAGCTCTCTGCCATCGACAGAGCTGCGCTTCCTGTCCAGGATCTGCTCGATTCGCAAGTAAAGGTCGGCGGTCAGTGCATCCTGAGGCACATCGTAGCCGCCGTCGGAAAGCAGGTCGTCGATACTGTTGCTACCCCATTCACTTGGCTCGCTCTCGTCGTCAGACACATTACGAGAGGGTGCGGCGGAGCCTCCACGCGAGTGCGTCGGAGATGTGGGCTTGCTGCCGGAAGGGGTGTGGGCTCTCGAGGCGGCCTTGCGGGAGGTTGTCTTCTTGCTCTCGAGGAGCACTTGCTTGCGCAGATCGTGCATAGTGGGAGTTCGGCCTATGTGCGGCGGTGGCCGAGGGAGTATGTCTATCGGGTCGCTGCCCGTGGGGTGCTTTTGTATTGCCTTTTTCCTGTCCTCGATTGTTGTTTGCCGGCAGGGTATGTGGAAATGTTCACTGTATCGGGGTGTGAGATCGGTCGTTGTGGCAAAGGTAGATGCTAAATGGCAACATGGGGTGGCCACGCGGGTTGTTTGGGGGAGAAGGCCCTGCTGTGGCAGGTCGGTGTGAAGAGCAGGAGGAGTCAGGAAAAAGTAGGAAGGCGAGTTAAGCGAGCGGTGGGCGGAGTTTGGCGAGCGAAATGCAGGCTCGCGGCCATGTCACATGCCGGCTTGGGCTGCAAGCAGCGAGGCAGGCGGGCGCCTGGCCAAAAATACAGCGGGGCAGGCGCTGCGAATGACGCACGGCCTGAGGCATGCGGGTCAGCCGAGAAAGCGAAAAGCTGAGGCGCGCATTCTGAGGCACGGCTGGCTGCACATCCGGGCACGACCAGGCACGCATCAAGGCACTCCACCAGGCACAAAACGAGGCATCCCACCAGGCACAAAACGAGGCACTCCACCAGGCACGCCCAGCGCGGCGGTGGCTGCCCCGCTGTGGGCTGAGTGGGCTGAGTGGGCTGTCGATCCGCTACAGCGCGCGCGAGAGCCTCAGGGCCCAAGCACTCCGAGGCTGGCGAGCGGCTCTGGAAGCTTCGACGAAACCTTCGTACCTTCACTTACACTCCCTCAATTGCTCACTCGCTGGGCTTGCTGTTGCCCACTCGTCTGATCGCACCATCTCCTGTTCACTGAATACAAGGTCCCCACACACCATGGCTGCCAACCGCTCGCGCGTCTGGTTCGACATCACCATCGGCGGTGCTCCCACTGGCCGTGTCGTCTTCGAGCTCTACAACGATGTCGTTCCCAAAACTGCCGACAACTTCCGCGCTCTCTGCACCGGTGAGAAAGGCACCGGTGAGGCTGGCAAGCCCCTCCACTACAAGGGCAGCAGCTTCCACCGAGTCATCAAATCCTTCATGATCCAGGGCGGTGATTTCACCGCAGGAAATGGCACCGGCGGCGAGAGCATCTACGGCGAGAAGTTCGCCGACGAAAACTTCGAGCTGAAGCACGAGAAGCCCTTCCTCCTCAGCATGGCCAACGCTGGTCCCGGCACCAATGGTAGCCAGTTCTTCGTCACCACCGTTCCCACACCGCATCTGGACGGCAAGCACGTGGTCTTCGGCGAGGTTATTAGCGGCAAGAGCGTTGTGAGGCAGGTCGAGAACACGCCCGTCGGCGACCAGGACAAGCCTACTAGGGCCTGCGTGATCGCAGACTGTGGTGAGGTGCCCGAAGGCGTCTCCCTCGAGGATTTCACCAAGAAGGAGCCCGACTCGACCGGCGACACCTACGAGGATTTCCCTGACGACCAGCTGGCCGAGGGCGAGGAGTGGAAGGGTGTGGATATTGCCAAGGTCGCCGACGAGCTCAAGGGCATGGGAAACAAGGCCTTCAAGAACGGAGAGCTTGCGCTCGGCCTCAGCAAATACCAGAAGGGTCTCCGCTACCTGCAGGAGTACCCGGCTCTGATTGAAGGCGACCCCGCTGAGCTTGGCCCTCAGCTCCAGAAGCTGCGCATCAGCCTGCACACGAACTCTGCCCTCCTGCAGCACAAGCTCAGGCAACTGGATGATGCGACCCGCTCGGCCGACAACGCGCTTGCCATCCAGGGCATCTCGGACGCAGAGAAGGCCAAGGCCCTTTTCAGGAAGGGTGTGGTCGCGAAGGAGCAGAAGAATGAGGAGGACGCGCAGAAGTTTCTGGAGGAGGCCGGCAAGCTCGCGCCCGCTGATGCCGGTATCAAGAATGAGCTTGCTGCTGTCAAGAAGGCTACGGCCGACCGCAAGGCGAAAGAGAGGAAGGCTTACTCCAAGATGTTTGATTAGAAAATCATTGGAACATCAAACGATGGTTACGTACAATGGTTATTTTCGATACCTCGAAGGGTGCGGTGGGTTTCATCACTGCCGCGTTCAGCGTATGGCGCTAGATACTAGCAAATGTTGAGGAATGGCAATGAGTTTATGATCAATCCTGTCAAGTGTCGCACGTCGCTGCGGTATTCGTTCCCTTACTGATTATTCGAACTTCACGCTCGTATCGTTGTCGTGATTTGATCAATCAGCGAATCAACGCAGTCAACAGCTTATGCTGGGTCGACCGTCAAAGAGATGAAGGACCGCTGCTCACCCGCAAAGCCTGCGTTCTCTCTCTGATGAATCAGTCACGAACACATATAGAAACATACGAGACATCGCTCCTGACACAGCACAACATGTCTGGTAGCAATAGCGGGTGATGTCATGTACCATCGATGACGCTTATTATAACAAGCGACACAATGCTTCACTATGTTTGCAACAAATTCATGCAATGCGCATCTAATAAGAACGGATTCTTTGGAAATCCGAAAGACGGATACCCGCGCTCAGAAGAATTGGTCTTCTCGTGAAACGTAGGAGTGTCGACAACTCGACCGCTATCGATCAATGGCCACCACAACCACATTCAACCACCCAATCCTGGGCTCCATCAAAGGAAATTCGAGAGACGGCCTCCTAAGTTTCACAAACGTTCCTTATGCGACGATACCCCGCCGCTTCGCCCGCTCCTCTCTGCTGCAACACCTCCCAAAAAGAGGTTCACCAAGCGTTGGAGCTGGCCTTCACGACGTCTACGACGCAACGGGCATCCCGCCGGCCAGCATCCAACCCCTCAACGCCCCTTCCAATGAGGTCAAAGGCTACCAAATTCCGTCCCAGATTTTAGACGGCTTCCACGAAGACCAATCCGAAGACTGCCTCCGTCTCAGCATCACCGTTCCCGCGCATGCGAGGCCAGGGATCAACCTACCTGTGTTGGTCTTCGTTCATGGAGGTGCGTTCTTTCTCGGCTCCACAGCGAGGCCTTACTACGACCCTTCCACACTGTGCAAGCAGGCATTAGAGCAGGGAGTAGGCTGTGTTTTTGTCGGCGTCAACTACCGCCTTGGCGCGCTGGGCTTCGCACATTTACCCGGAGCCCATGGCGTGCCGGAGAATAACGGCTTGTACGACCAGAGGGTTGCTTTCGAGTGGGTGAGGAAGTTTATCGCTGGTTTTGGAGGGCACGCCGGTGAGATCACCGCGATGGGCCAGAGTGCGGGTGGGATGAGTTTGACGGCGCATGACTTCTCTGGACTCGGGAATGTCTGGAGGCGGAGGGTGGTTCTCAGTGGAAGTTTGGTTACGATGCCTGTAAAGGATTGGAAGCAAAAGGAGGCCGAGTTCTGGAGCTTCGCGGAAAAGATCGGGGTGATGGAGGATGGCGCGGGGAGGGAGGAGGTTGTCAAGAGATTGAAGGATGTTGATGTGAGAATGATCAGAGATGCAGCGGGTGTTGGGCTGCTCTGTGTTGAGAGCGAGGTATTGCCATACCCGGATGACAGTATGAAGAGGATGAGCACGGGTTCGAATTGGACTAGCGGGTGAGTGAAAGCTTGCGGTTTGCGATGCCGTCTGTTTGACATTTTGCTGACTGGATCTCACAGCAGCAATGGAAGTGCCGGTCTAGAGTCTCAGATAGTTTCTTCGACTACGTACGACGGCGGGATCTCGTACAACCTCATGATCGAGAACAAGGACCGCATATGCCATGCCAAAGCTTTCGTCAATATCGTCAACGATTCTGATTTGTTATACCCACAAGAATTATTAGATCTTTATGAAATCACAACAGCTGACAACGACCCAACGGCGCTCCGCAAGATCTGCCAATTCGAAAGCGACATCGGCTTTTTCGCCGCCTCTCTTGCTCAGGCAAAGGGCTTTCCCGGCAAGAGCTACTTGCTCTTGTTTGACTTGGGCAGTCCTTTTGAAGGCTTCTTGCCTGCCGGGGAGTGCGCAACGCATACGTGGGATATAGTTGCGTTGTTGGGATCTTGCGAAAAATGGCTGGAAGATGATGACAGGGCTGCGATTGCGGATCTCAGAAATCGGGTTCTGAAGTTCTCAGTGAAGGGCGAGGAGCCTTGGCCCGCATGGACGAAAGACGAGGGAAACGCGATGGTCGTTGGGAGGGAGGGTTTGAGCATTGTTGGGCTTGATGAGTATATGGGCGCAAATACCAGGCGGGGAAAGTTGTTGAAATTGGCGAAAATGGAGGCTGGCGAGGATGGCCCGGATCTGCTGTGGAGTGGAGTTTGCAGGCGCTTTCTCATGGCTGGGAAGTGAGGCTCTGCTGTCCAAAGACCCCCCCGGGCACGGGCAGGGTATCATCCTGGAACATTGCAGTGAGGGGGCTCACATGTCTCGCCACAGACCCTTTTCTGGCGATGCTCGGCATCAGGACTCACAGCCTTACCTGAGATCGCCTGCTGGCGACGAGCAGTGCACGGCTCAAGGGTAGTGGTTGGCAACTCATTGAAGAGCAGAAGCAGCGGCAGTAACGTCGCCTTCGCCTACTGCCTGCATGCGATATCAGGCATAGCGTACCTAGGGGTAAACCACGACCGCAGAATGGTTTGATGAACGGCGAGGAATTCAATCCCAGAGAGTTCAATAGTTGGAAGATATTTCGTCTGTAGCAGAATGGGCAAATGACACTCATGGATTTCTCAATCGAGACCTGATTTCGCCTTATGGCACTCGATCCTCATCCTTCTTCCAAGGTAGCGAGTGCGGAGACCTGACGGGTGCGAGTTCATTCATTGCTCGTCTATCGTGTATAAGAAGCGACCCGTGACAGGGATGCCGCTTTCTATCTCGTGAAAAGTCAACTCACACGGAGTTGCTGTTGTCTGCGCAACTCCAAGCGGCAGATCCGTCGGTCTCAGCAAACGTGTTGATCAATCCAACGACGGAGCCGTATGTGCCTGCGACCATCAAGAAGGTCCCCAGCACGATAACAAAGACGCTCCAGCAAACCATAGCGGTCCATCGCGTTGAGCCTCGATCATAGGAGTTCCAGTTGTCGTAGATCCACATGATGCCTTCGGGTTGGAAACAAAGCAGGGTTCCGAATAGCGCACCGACTAGTGACACGAGGCCACCGAATGCTGGGATACCACTCGCAATACAGTACGCGATAATAGTGGTAATAGCGGTGCATGCGAGCCAAGTAGCCCAGTGGGTGAATGAGTTGGCGGTAAGATGCTTGGAACCGCGGAGGATACGGATGAAGATGTACTTCGCAGTGATCTTTGACTTATTAGCGAGCGAAGAAAGCGGTGGTGCGTCTCCATTTACTTACGTGGAGATAGAGGGTCATAGACATTATCAGGCCAGGAAGGGCTAGACCGTAGCACACTTTTTTCATGAGAACGCCAGCAGACCCTAGCGCGGGAGATGCCACATAGTCGCCGCAGTAGTAGTACACGACAATGCCGATGGTCACATAGACGCCTGTCGCGACGCCGCGGCAAAGAGCCAGGGAGTAGGGATACTGGCGTGGGTCTGCCATCTCGGAGACGACAGAAAAGTAGGCCGGAACGCCACAGAATGCGAAGATGATGGAAGCAATGGCTGCCATAGCATCGGCAAATGTGGGGTTGCCAAAAAGCTTCCAAGTCGAGACATAGGGTCCCTCCTGGGGTGCCTCTGCAGGCCTGTCTTGAACACCGACGGCGACAGTGAGAGAGAAGACTAGATTATGTATTAGCCAGCGATTGAGTCGCGCCTTGACAATACTCCACTGACCTGCTGCTACAATGCTGATCATTCCGACCCAGGCAAGCCAGCTCATCTTGCTAAGTGTTCTGACGCTCGAGACGCCAAAGCCCATTATTGCAGATACTGCAACAAGCACGGCTGTGCAGGTACCATGGGTAGAGACCGCGTTAAGCCCAATAGAGACACCCAGCAATCCAGACGCTGCGACAAAAATCCAGAGCAGGCAGAAAGCAACAGAGGCAACTTCACGTCCCACAGGTCCGAAGATGATCGCAGCAGTGTCGGCGAAGCCATAAGCTTGTGGATGCTTTAACTTGAAGACACCGACAACGTAGGACGACCATGTGGTGACGCCAGAGATAGCGAGCAAGACCAAAATCCCAGGAATAAGGCCGAGGGTGCCGAAGGCTTCGGGAATGGATAAGATACCAATGCCCATCTCAGACTTCATCATAAGGATGGAGGCTCCGACCCAGGTGACACTGCGATAGTTCGGTCCTCCCTCTTCGGCAGCTCCAAAGACAGCATCCTGAACTTCACCGCCATTGTTGGAGCCAACGGCCGCAAGCTCTTCGTCAATGTCTGGCTTTTCGGGGTGAGACGTCATTGTAGAGTTGGATGGTAGAAGGATGGCAGGGGCATGAGGTCGGGACAGAAGAAAGGCAGCGCAGCCAAGTCGTACGCGCAGTCCATCGGCGTTGCCGCCATGGTGCTGACTTCGAGTTTGTCTCGTGCTTCTTCAATAGGTACTTTCGGGCAATGGAATATTACCAGTTACCGCCTGTCAACGGCGAATGCAGCAGATGATTGGGCACGATGTCGGGTTTTGCTCCACTTTGTTGAGCCATGGTCGGCACGCGCTTCTGTTTCGAGTAACGCGGCGTCTGGGCGTTGGTAGCCGCAGCCTTATCTTCATGTCTTGGTGCTTCTTCGACTCGGGGTCATGGCGCCGAGAAAACGGGAGCATAAGGAGGCGCGCTTCTTCCGAGCATCCGGTGACATGTCCAGCAATCACTTATGCCGCGACAAAGCGACTTCCAGGCGACCTTTGAGCAGATGAGAGTAGATTTTCCCTCCAAGGCAATCGGTCAATGCGCCCAGTGGACGGCTAATGTCAGACGTGCTGTCTTGGGTTTTCCCCAGGGCTGGAGAATTTGCGGGCACACGTAATTGTGTGGGCCAAGGAACACACGCTGAGCCAAATGGAGTTTTGCGCGCCATTTCTTCGTGTTCTAGAGTCTTGTCATTAGCAAAGAGTATCCGCTGAGATGAGCGAGCCCCACGGGGTTCGTGTCTGCACAGCGAAGAGGCGGAAGAGGAGAGCTGCAGCGGTGGCCAGGCACGTGGCCGAATGGTGTCTCGGAGTTGTGTGTTCAGAGCTTATTCCAGACGGTCTTCAGACCGAGGATGTCATGACGGCCGCCGCGTGCGATAGCTCAAGATGAGATCTACGCAGATGCACGCAAATGCACACGTTGCCTGCGAGCGGATGAGATTGTCGCGTGGAAGTCCAGGCGCATCAGCTTGCTGGTAGAAAAGACCAGCACGGCAGCCGGAAAGCTGCACGAAGCCACGTGATCTTCAAAGGTGCGTTGGCGATCTCGAAAGAGTTGCTCTCCCCACCTTCATCAACGACCAAACCACAATCAGCAAGATCATTATCGCTGCACTGCTTGGTGGGTAGTCAGGCATCACTGAGCTTCATGCTGGGATCTGAACCACTCGTGCCGCGTAACTCAATGTAGGAGGCACGATTACGGCACACGAAAGACCGATTGTGAGGAAGACTGAGTTCTCCTCATACAAGAAAGTGCTGCGACCCAACGACCACGCAAAAATGTTGGCAGGTGGAAAGCTTTCGCTCTTTATTCTGGACGCAAGACATTCTGGTGCAACTGCTCACAACTACAGCGCTATGTGCTCCTCACCTCATTCAGGACGCTGGTCTTGCGAGAGCAGATGACCACAAGGCAAGATCTGGGAATAGCAAAATTGAACCACAATTCCCGCCTATCCACCACTGGAAAGACCGACAGCTTTCGCTCCGTGGAGTCCGCCAGCGGAAAGCGTTCGGCTGGAAAACACAATCAATGATTATGAAAGATAGGTAATTTCATAATCATTGATTATCTTGGTTATCCGTCCTTTGTCCGTTGGCTGAACCTTCATGCGGTTCTTACTCGGCTCGGGATCTTTACCCAGTTCCCAGATTCTGTTCTGTGTTTCATTCTCTAAGTGACCGACCAGTTCTTGGACACATGGATGACCGCAGGCTGGTCCCTGGTCAACTTGCGCTCCGAACTTCCATCATCGTCATGACTGCTGTCATTCTCCTGGTCATCCTGGTAAGCTATTAGACATCGCACGTGGGAGATGCTCAGATCTACTTACGAGTTCAATCCACGTAGTGTGTCCTTGTCCATGCCTCCCCTCGTCCAAAGGGTTCGTCCGCGATGCCTTGAGCGCCGCTGAATGGAAATCTTGACTGCTAGCTGCAGAGGACTTGTGCTTCGCCCTCCACCGGAGGTAGAATGGCCGCAACATTGGAATGTTGATACAGAGCCCAGCAAGCATTAACTCGATGGAGCAAAGCATGAATGTCGTGAGCGAGGTGCCTGTGAGGTTGCCGATGAGGTCGATGACGAAAATCTGCCAGAAGCGGACAATGCCGATGATAACGCAACTACCTTTGTCAGTGTCTCTGGGTTTCCGATTGGCTTGTTGGTGACTTACGCTGCACCGAGAGCGAAACAGGATATGACGGCCAGCTTCTCCGTTTTCCGCATCTGCAACTTCCATACCGACCTGATAGGGAGCACGAAGATGAAGAGGTCTGTCACAATGTTTGTCATGATGAGCGACTTGAGCACGGCGATCTGATCCATGCAGTGGCCGATGCGCTCCAGTGACCACTGCTGCTGTACCGGGTTGCAGAGGAAGATGAAGACAAAGGTGAAGACCAAGGCCCAGACGACGATGATGGCGAGTCCGGCGTAAATCCAGTTGCGAAGATGGATGGAGAATACCCGGAGATACAGGAACAGCTGACTTCCTTTTAGGGCTGCTAGTGTCCACAGGTAGACTAAAGTGAAGGCAAAGGTCATCTACTGCTGTTAGCCACGCTCATCGCCAGGAGCACAGATTGATGCCTACCTGCATGATGTATGGCATGTTTGTGAACACTGTCAAATCAGCCTTAGCGCGGATAAGCAAGGACTGCCTGCAAACTCACGCCTCTCGTATAGTTCAGACTCTGGGTCAAAGTCGACGCCCACGCCGCTCAGAAATACTGATACAATGTCAGGTCTGCTCTCCGCACTATGTAATTGAATTTCTTACCGCCTGCGCTCATTCCTATGGTGGTTGATGACAGTAACTAGGATGGTACTCATGGTCAGCTTCTAGAATCGACTCGTGGCTGCAACGTTGCGACGTACCAGGGCAACCAAAGATAGGACATCATCAATCCCAATACCGGCGCCACGAAAGCGGCCAAACAATCGCAGACCAACCACGACGGCGAATACCACCCACAGAACGCTGATTGTAATGAGGGCATCGCGCGCCTGGTCTGTCATTGGAATATGCATGCTAATTGCCATATTGAGAGGCAGTTGGATAGCTTCCCAAGTCGAGTAGGGAGCGTGAGGAGCAATGGTGAGCCGCTCGAGAGCGTGACGGCAGCAGCAATTATGGTTAGCAATGCGTCCGCCAGATTTTGTTTATGCTACTGCAACATTAGCCGCACGCGAAGCTTCCCCTGCGGAAAGTCCTTGCTGACACGACTGATCCTTTTCACCCAACGTGCAGCAAATGGCCGAAAGGTTCCACGGTCTTGGTACAGCTCCAGGCCATTGATCATCATCCATCTGCCACAAGCGGCGAATTGCTACGGTGCGTCGGGGAACGCGCAGCCTAGACGACCAGGTCGAAACGACCGGAAATTTTGGTCCTCGGGGTTGGTGCAACCGAGCGGTCGCGATGCTTGGGACATGTGACAGGGGATGCATGCGACAAATCGGACGGCTTCGACAAGCAAGACATATCCTCCAGTCTACCAGCATCATGCGCAGAAACGCTCGAGCGAGATCTATCCTTGTACAGGTCGCAGCGTCAGAAGCGACTAATGACCGTGGCTTCCCTGCTCGGCAGTTTTATGGGCGCTAGCGGAGACGCGCCGAAACTCACGCTTCTTACCAGCATGCTAAGTGACTCGCGCGATAACGGGCAGGGCCCTATATTGACCAATGGTTTCCGCCACACTGAGCTGGGGTTGTACTTGACGTTCCTTAGAGCGAGCCAGCTCATCTATTATACAAGGACCCAGCATGCCTTCTCCACTTGGGCCAGACTTGTCCGTCCCTCGATAGTTCTCTGACAGCGGAGACACTTCCTTTCCGGTAGTGCTTCGGCATGGGTTGACTCTGCAAACTCATAGCGGACGGGCCCAAGGCTGTCTTTGAGGCGAGTACCGGCGCCGGAAAGATCTCTTCCGACGTCTAGCAGGATCCTATAGATGAGCGCGCCATGCTCTGCTCGACTTCGAGCGAGTTGACCCTCTTCCCCTACCCGATCGTGTTTCCGACTCATCGCGAGGATGTTCGACCTCTCGATACCGGTCAGCATTGCTTACCTCGGCCTGCTTTGGCTGGTTTACAGATCTGCGCTTGCCCTGTACAACATTTCCCCGTATCATCCACTGGCTCGATTTCCTGGGCCGAAACTCGCCGCCGCGTCTTATTTATACGAAGCATACTACGACTGGTGGCTCGTGGGTCGATATGGCAAAGTCATTGCCTGCATGCATGAGCGCTATGGTATGGTTCCTTGCAAGCTGCTGACAATCTTGCAAATTGCTGTTGCGCCAGAGCTGGAGAATCGCAGCCGCTGATCTCAAATCAGGACCCATTGTGAGAATCAACCCAGACGAACTTCATTGCTCTGACCCTCGCTTCACCGATGAGATCTACTCTGGGCCCGGACGTGTTCGCGACAAATGGCAGCACCAGCTGAATACCGGTGGCGCTGGTCCTGTTTCTGTCACTGGTTTCTCTACTGTTCCCCATGAAATACACCGCATGCGCAAAGGCGCACTGTCCAAGTTCTTCTCTCGCCAGCAGATGCTCAAGCTTGAGGGCGAGGTCGAGCAGTTCGCGCAGATGACAGTTGATAAGATGCTCCGTCACGCGGGCAAGGTGCCCTTCGACGTCAAGGAGGCTTTCAACTGCTTCACTGCCGATGTCATGTCTCAGTACGCCTTCGGTGAGCCCATGGGCTTCCTCGCGCAAGAGGGCTGGGAGCCAAACTTTGCGACTTGGGTGAAATCTTTCTTTCGCAGTGCTTATATGATGAGGCACAATGCTTTGGGTCGGAAGCTTGCTCAGGTTCTTCCACTGATGGCCAATTACATGGGCGAAGACATCAAGGCCGTCATGAACCAGATGAATGTTGTCATTCCGGAGTATATCGGCGCCGCTCTTGATAACCCGGAGAACGGCAGGGTGTTTGCAGATCTCGTACAGTCCAAGTCTCTGCCTGAGGAAGAGAAGTCGATGTACCGGCTTTCTGGCGAAGGCTTCAACTTCCTGCTTGCCGGGACGGAGACTACTGCCGTAAGTTGTCAGAGCTTGCCGGAATCCGGTCTTATTTGCGTGACATCCAGTATTGACTGAATCAGGCCACCCTCACGATCATAACATATTGGCTTCTCGACCAACCCCGCATCTACACCCGCCTCATGGAAGACTTGAAGGAAGTCGATCCGTCTAATCTCAAGTGGGTCGAGCTCGAGAAGAAGCCTTACCTGTGGGCTGTCATTCACGAGTCTCTCCGCATGATGCCCGGCGTGTCGCACCGTTCTGCCCGTATTGCCCGCGACGAAGACCTGCTATACAAGAGCAAGGATGGTGATGTCGAGTGGGTCATTCCACGCGGTACCCCGATCGGAATGACTTCTATGATCAATCATTGGGATAAGGATTTCTTCCCTGACCCGGACAATTTCGTCCCTGAAAGATGGCTGCTCGACGACGGCCAGCCGAACTACAAGCTCGAGAAGACGCTCATTTCTTTCGGAAAGGGCAGCCGTTCTTGCATTGGCGAGAAGTGAGTTTGGTTCTTCCCTTGCGTTGCCACACATGTGAAACATGTGATAATCTTCCAACGTACTAACTACGTCGCTTCTAGCCTCGCCTATTGCGAAGTCTACCTTATGGCGGCGCTCGTCGCTCTGCGTATCATCCCTCGCGCTCGTCTTGTCGAGACCACTGTCGAGGATATATCTTATGATCACGACCTGATCGTCGCTCAAACAAAGAAGGGTTCCATTTCTGTCAAGGTGCAGATCGAGTAAGGAACAGTCAATCGAGTGATGAGCACGGGATGCGCTAAATGGTATGCCCTCAACCTGCGACCAAAATTGCTGTGACAACCAAGATAGTGCGCGTTCAGGCTGGCATAGCTTATTGCTCGGGGAGGTGGCTGTGTCGATACGGGGTAATGCAATGCTCCCTTCGCTGTTGCCGCTAGAGCCTTTCTAGGCACGACGATATGTGGGTATCCCAGCCCTTTATAATGCTCGCGCTATCACTGAGTACATTGATCGCTTGTATAGGGTCACAATAGACTTTTGAAACAGCTCTCCGGGATCTTGCTGAAAAGGATTGACTCCTCGATTGATAGCATTTGGTATTTCTACTACGGAGGGTAATGGAGAATACCTTCAGTACATTTCGTAGCGCCAATTGAGCGCAACCATCTCCTCCGTGACACCACCCTTGATCGCTTTCGCAATCTGTGCCGGATCCCCGGAGTCCAAGCGGCTGTTCTCCCTCCTGATCAACAACAGATACACCGTGATCGTCGCCGCAAACAGCAGTCCGCACCCCATCAGCGTCCCGAAGGCGGCGTAATACTGCGGAGGCGCGTAGTACAAGTACGAGCTCCAGATATTCGACGTGCCTCCAATTGCATTCACCAGCGCGGACGCCGCCGCGCGCTTGGAGATCGGTCGCGCCAGGTGCAGATTCATCGTCTTGTACAGGAGAATTTGCGGGCCGACGGACGCGAAGGGTAGGATCATCATAGCGAAGTAGCGCGCGCCAATGCTGAGCGTGGACATGGGGATGATATACATCACGGTCGCGATGCCGATGCATGCGATGATGATAGGGTACGCCGTGTTCTTCCGATCAGAGAGGTAGGTAATGCCGTAGTAGACGAAGCCCGCTAGGATGTAGGGCGGCGCTGTCAGTAGCAGGCTGATAGTGCGCGAGTAGCCTAGGGACGAGACGATCGCGGGAAAGAAGTTGGCGATGGAGCCCTGACCTTGCGAGAACATGTTGCATAGGATGAGGAGGATCAGTTTAGGATCTGCCAGGGCTTTGCCGAAACCACGGAAAACGTTTTCGTTCTCCGTGCCTTCGGCGGCGCCGGCCTCGGACTCAATCCGCCATACGGCTATGTCTCGCTCCAACTGGGTAAGGATTCGGCTGTTGTGCGGGTATTCAGGCATGACGAAGGCACAGATGAGCCCGATGCCTACCGTGGCTGAGCCTTCGATTACGAAGAGCCAATGCCAACCGGATAGTCCTGCCGACGTCAGTAAGTCTCTGCAGCTCTCTATGCTCCATACATTATTGAAGACATACCATGTGTCCCGTCGAGTTGTAGGATTGCTGCAGCAAGGAGACCGCCAAACGCATTGCCGACTTGCTGAGCGATGTAAAGACCTGCTAGTCGTTTGCCAAGCTCAGTCTTGGTGTACCAGGCACTCAGATAATAGATGGCACCGGGAAAGAAAACAGCTTCCACGACACCGAGGAAGGCACGGATGATCAGAAGTTCCCTGTACGTGTTGACCGCCGCGGTGGCGGCAGATATCGTGCCCCAGATGATCACAGCGGAACAGATGTAGAGCCCAGGCCGAGAAACCTTAGTGATGATCAGATTGCTCGGGATCTGAAATGGAAGGTAGCCGACAAAGAGGATAGAGATGGCTGTTGCAAATTGTTGCTCGTTCATGTTCAGATCTTCCATAATGCCCTGCAGCTTTGCGGCCGACAGATTCTGTCGATCAATATAGTTCAAGATGTACAAGATGCCGATGGTCGGGAGGATTAGCAGATCGATTTTGCGAACCAGTCGTTTCTCAATGCGTGCCGCATCGTCTGGGTCGAGCTCCCGGATGGAATCTGGCATTCGTCTCCCGGCAGCATTGCGGACTTCGGTGTGACCTTCGGCGTAGGAAAGATCATCTTCGACGGATCTGGTCGTAGGCTTCTTGCTGAGGTCTTCCATGTTGACCAGCTCTGTGCGGCTACGGAGACGTGGGTCTTTCGGGAACGTGGCGTGTGAATCGAGCGAAACCAGCGATGCACACAGTGGCCGTATCGCTACAGCAGGTGAGGCCACAGCCGCTTTTGAGCACTCAGCCTGAGAGGAGCACCCATGATTCCGATACCTGGCTGCCACACCTGTGTCGATGGCTACCTCCCTATCTCCAGCAGAGGCATTGTGAGCGTGAGCTTGCCGTATCTCGGCCAGCGGAGTCAGTCAACAGGCCTGTGGGCCTTCCAAGGTTGGTGCCTATCTGCACCCAGAAAAAGTTTCGCGGGGAAACCTTGGAGCGGCCCGGCGTCCGTGAACGTTCGGTTGTGGACCGAGCGGAGCTCCTCCAAACCATAGATTCTGTCTCCAAACACTCGACTGCACGGAGAACCTAACGTCGATACCCGATTTTGTCACCCGCCTGCTCCTCCGGATCCAGCATGCACACGCTTTCACGAAACGCTGACATGCATAGAGGAGGCTCTCTGGGGTATGATGTCTATGTGCGCTCCTCCTCGCATTTTCCGACAAAAGTGGGTATACCTGCGTTCGCAAAGTAGTAACACCGACGACGGCTCTCAGCTCCCCAAGATCTCGGCGTGGTATACATTGTTGCTGCGTCTCCTTGATCTCTCCCCGCTCCGTACGATTTTCACTTGCTCTCTTGCCAGTCTATCGCAGAAATCGCACTTCCTACTGCTTCATCCGAAGCAGCCAGAACAACCTCGCCCGCCATGTCGCCCGCCTCTATCGAATGTCCCACTGCTCTCAACACCAAAGTTCAGAACCCGAGACTGAAGCTTCTACATGGACTCAGGGACGGTAACTTTCCGTTGATGACATTCATGGCTATTCCTTCAGTCCGCATGGCCCAGATTGTCGCACTGTCAGGTTTCGACGGTTCGTCTTCCCACCCCAAGTCAGGCCAGACATTTGCCGGCGCTGACGCTTTTGCCACCAAGGTGTCATCATCGATGCAGAACACGGTCACTTCGGCGACGATAGCATCCATAACTCCGTGGCAGCCATCTCCGGCCTTGGCGTATCGCCAATTATCCGCGTGCGCGGCACATCACACGACATCCTCAAACGCGCCCTTGATACAGGCGCACACGGCATCCTCGTCCCTCAAGTCAACACCGCCGATGAAGCACGCGCCGTCGTAGGAAGCAGCAAGTTTCCACCGGAGGGCGTACGTGGCCAGGGCTCGGCTTTCCCGGGCATCGCCCATGGCCTCTCCGCCCCTGAGTACATGAAGTCCGCCAATCAGACTATTATCGTTGCGCTCCAGATCGAGACCCGCGAGGGCGTCGACAATGTGGAGGAGATCTGCGCTACACGGGGCGTGGACATGGTCTTCATCGGGCCAAACGATCTCGCGCAATCTCTGCTGGGCTACACTCCAGCCGGCGGTGATGAGCCGGAGTTCGTGGATGCGATCAATAGGATCGAGGCTGCTGCTAGAAAGCATGGCAAGTGGTTTGCGCGGATGGTCAATGATGGCAAGGCCGCGATCGAAGCTAGGAAGAAGTACGACACTGTTGCTATGACCGGCGATACCAAGGCTATCCAAAACTGGTATACTGCGGAGCTTGCGAAAGTCCGAGCTTGAGATGCAAGTAATCAAGTATGCAAAAGTGAGATGGGAATTTGAACGGAGCCATCTTTCCATTATGCCTTCCAACATCTCTGGCTATAACTCAACTGTGCCTTGATGCGTCACAATATGGAATCCAGACTTGTAAGCATGTCCAATGGGGCGCGGCTCGCTTCTCTGGGAGTACGCCGCGTGCATATGTTTCACAATTTCGTAAGGCGTTTGTGTCTCATGCAAATTTCTGCTGCCCTCCATGAGTGAGAAGCGAGCAGTCTGAGTCTCCCACAGATTGGGTGCGTGACGTTCACTATCCGGTGTTAATCGTCCGCATTGTGAGAATGACAGCACACAAGATGATCAAACGGGGAAGGAGAGCTCGGTAGCTCTGAACATAGAGGCCTTACACCCACAGATACTTTTGCGACTGCTAGAAGCGCGTGTACATGCTCACATCTAGATCATTGACACATTGTTTCTCAGCAAGGCTTCAGGATGGTGCGAGGTGTATGCATAACTTTCTTCGTCTCATTTTTTTCTCGAACTAATACTTATATAACTCAAGCCTGCGCAATACACTCGATCTCAATCACTGTGCCGTTCCCCGGCGGCACGGCTTGCAGACACGAGCGCGACGGCATCGGTTGAGGCAGAAGGTCGATGTACACCTCGTTCATCGCCGCGAAGTCTCTCATGTCTGCTAGGTAGACATTGTGTTTCACGACTTGCTCTAGGGATGAGCCGGAGATTTCGAGCACCTCTTTGAGGTTTTGGAGGACAGTTCGCTGCGGTAATTTAGTTTCCAGGCCTGTCGAAAATCAGCGGCAGGAACACACAGTTGCTTGTTTAATCTCTCCAGTAGCTGTTTGACCGGCGCAAAAGACGAGGCCAGGGATTTTGGTTGCGGGTGCTTAGACAAGAAGGTCAGCTTGCGTTTGCAAGAGGAAGGGAGTCAAGAAGGCATACAATTGTGTGGTTTGGGGGGGAATTTCTCGCTGGAGATCAGCTGGCGAGACATGATGGAAGCGTAAATTACTGGAAAGGGAAGGCTTTGGTATGGAAAGACACAGTGTGAAAACGGATGGTAACCAAGATGAGCTTGCAGCTACTGAGCATGCTGTTAAAGAAGGGAATTAAAAGTATGAATTCATGGAATCCACGCCTCAGACCAATGATATTAATCGCAGAGAGGGAGGAGCTCGTACTCCACGGCTCTTGCATGGGGTGCACCCAGGAGGAATGTTCTGAGCCCAATTGACGCTACCCTATCGTGGAGCTCAAAACGCGACAGCGTGTATCATAATCAAGGTACGACCAAGTTAATGAGATCCGATTACGCTAGGTATGTCCCTCCTTGTGAGGAGCTCCTCCCGGCTTGCCGTGTTATTGTGGGGCAACGCGATATGCGATTGGCGGCAACCGTGACACTGCACGTTGACAGGGCCGATCGATTTTTCCATACAGTAGCGTCAAGCCAATTGCACCATCGATGGACTCCATGCGCTAAAAGGGCAACTAACTGACCCCGGAGCTCCACCTCCCAGGACCGCCTCCTCACTCAACACATGAGACTGCCCGTGGACTTATCGTGGGGAAGGTAGCAGTGAGATGCTCCGCCCGCCACCAAAGTCTCCGAGTTTAGCTGTGATGCTGCCATCCGATAGACGGACGCTCATCCTAGAGGTACCTTGTATGATGAGTAGAGGCAAGGCCTGAGGCGCTATAAAGCAACAGACCGACACCTAAGCATCGACGAAAAAACAGAAGACTTTGTACAACAACGATCTAATTTCGATTTGACAATGCCCGTTACTGCCCCATTCATTCCTCCGCCGACTGATCTGCCCAGCAAGCCTCACGTTCCCGCGTGGAACGCTCCGCCCATCACGCAAGAAGAGCACAAATTCGCAACCCTGAAGTCGATCGACCTTTCGCTACTGGACTCTGATGATCTTAAGGTTGTCGATGACCTTATCCAAAAAGTCAAGATTGCCATTCGCGACGACGGTTTCCTTTTCCTCGAAGACTATGGTGTTTCGCTGGAGCAAGTACGCTACAATGCAAGTTAGCGATTCGCAGGACTTGTGACTGATAGCTTTGTTTAGCTTCATCGTCAATTCGCGTTGGCACAATATCTCTACCACAACATAAGCGAAGAAGACAAGGAACGTCTGCTCTTTGACCCTGACACCGGCCGTTGGTCTGGCTACAAGCACCCATATGGATTCAAGGTGAGAGACTCAGTCTGGGGGAACAAAATGCCTTCTCTGACATCAATAGCGCTTCCGCAACGTTCCCGATGGAATCGAGCAGTTCAACTGGTACAACCGTGAGTGGCAAGACATCAACCGCGTCCCGACGTGTCTGCACCCGTTCATGGACGAGATCGAAGCTTTCTGCAGCTACCTCACCGAGTCAGTCAATCGAAGGCTCCTTAAGCTGTTCTCTCGCGTACTCGAGCTACCCGACGATTACTTGTGGGAAAACGTACAGTCGCACGGCAGCCCGACCGGCGAGGGCTATTTTCGCCACGCCCTCTTCCGCCCAGTCGCAGAGTCGACACAGAAGGCTTCCAAGGGCCTACGCATGCACGGACACACGGACTTTGGGCTAACCACTCTGCTGTTCTCCGTCCCAATCTCATGCTTGCAGATCTGGGGCCGTGATGAGAAGTGGTACTACGTACCGTACAAGCCCGGTGCGCTCGTGGTCAATATCGGCGACACGCTTGAAATCGTCTCTGGGGGTCACTTCAAGGCCACGAGGCACAGGGTGTACCAACCGCCTGCGGACCAGCTTCACGAGGAGCGCCTCTCGCTCGTGCTGTTCAATAGCTCGCTGGGTGATATGAGAATGCAGCCTGCTTACTGTACGTGACGCATTCCCCGCAACACGATACTCATCTTACTGACTTGCGCCAACAGCATCACCTCTGATCCAACGCGAGGGCTGCGTCGAAGAGCAGGGCGTGTATAAGGAGTTCAAACGGCTCACGTCCCAAGGGCAGTTGGTCCCTTCCAACCAGGAGTGGCGAGAGATTCAGATTGCCACGGCCACCGATCCGACCGATACAGCGCGCAACCGTGTTGGTGCAGATCAGGTCCTCATCGATGGCAAGTTGATGCACCAGCGCGAGTATATGGGCGTGAAGGTGGTTCTTCCGGTCTAGGATAGTTCAGTGTATCTTAGCGTTCTCGGAGTTGGTGAAGATGAGGCCAGAATTGGGGAAGAAAGTGGTGTGTATAGCGAGGGTCCGACGCAATAGTCTTCCATTTTTCTCGTCATATTCATCTGGTCCCCGAAGTACATGAATGCGACATTGGAGGAGTCGGAGAATAGTTCTGACGTGGTGTTTTCGTGTGTCAAGTCAGCCGGAAGATTCCAGGATGGCGCCGCTTCTGCTCCTCCCCGCAATGTCGACTCCGACGGCTGGCTGCCTCGCTGCTTGCCCTCGATAAGGGCTGCGTCTATCGGGTGCCTAAGACCTAGGATATCTCTCCCAACCTTAGCAGATGTCCATGTTCCCCCCAAACGCCGACACGTGGTGCCCACGCCTATCCACTGCCCCTCATTACGTCCCCTCACCGCGACCGGCGCCCATTCAGCAACGGCCGCCATGTCCTCTTCCACGCGGCGAAGATCCCACTCTCGCTAGTGCCAACATGTCCACACTTGTGATGGGCGCCAGCAAGCAACAGCCCTTCGAATGCCAGATCTGCCACAGCCGCTTCACGCGCCATGAGAACCTCAAGCGACATGCCGACTTGCACTCACGCCCTAAGGAGGATGCCTCCCTCTCCTGCCACCTTTGCCGCACCACCTTCTCGCGCCGAGATCTGCGGGAACGCCATTACAGGAGGAAACACCCGGGTCTGCAAGAGGATGAGGCCACAGACAAGGCCAGACGTCGCGATACCCTGATATCCGTTATTTCTTCAGCGCCCAGCCGCGATCTGAAGTCACGGCGAATCCGCCGCGCTTTAAGACCTCTACCAGCGAAAGAACACATAGACGCGGCTCTGCCTACATGGGACAGCGGAGTGTACGACAGCGCACACGATGGGTTTTGGAACGCCGATGCACAGCTCCCTCTCTCGCAATCCGAATCTCGCCGTACACAGCAATCCGAGAGCTCGGCAAGACCATATCTGGACGCAAATACTCTGGGTAGCCATGCCCCGGGCACTGAAACGACCATACCATCATCCGTGCCTGGAACTCTTCGTCCACAGTTCGACTCAGCCAACCTACCGTTGGGCAAGTCCTCGGGTCTGTCGCCACCAAATCTCCTGCAAACCCATCACGCCTCCCTAGCCGGACTAGTGGCGTCTCCCACGCCTTCTACCTCGTCTAGGTCTGCAACCTCTGCCCGGAGTCAGAGCCCATCAGTAGGGTCACCGTACTACGATGTCGCGTACTCCTCTAGCGGCTGGTATCCATCATTCTCCCAGATCGCTCGGGGCCTGGATCTGTATTTCGCTCAGGTTTCCCACTTTGTACCTTTCCTCCACAGGCCGACTTTCGACGTTCATTCGGTACCTCGACACCTGATGCTAGCCATACTCTCCAACGCGTATCAACACGGCGGGGATCCAGACCTCGCTGACCAGACAGGTTCTGGCGAACGACTAGCTATTTCCTGCTTCCATCACGGGCGGCTGCAGTGTGCTTCGATCGGTGAAGAAGAAGATGACTTGCTTCATAATCTCACACTGGTACAAACTTTGCTATTGTTGGAAATTTGCGCCATGATGCACATGTGTGGGAAGACTTCCAAATACGGAATGAAGATGCATTGGAGGATGGTTTCCATCGCCCGCTCAGCCGGCATGATGGGCACATCATCACCTTCGACCGCCCCAACGAAAGATCTGGACTCCATGTGGCGGGAGTCTTCACAAAAGGAATCTTTGAAACGGACGATCTTCGCCGCCCATCAAATCGATGCCCTGTGGTATCAATTCCTGTCAGTACCGCGCTCGCTGTCCCATCTCGAGATCAAGCATGAGCTTCCACAGCCGGCAGATTGCTGGAATGCCTCGTCCGCTGCAGAATGGGCGCACAGCCGCCTTGCCATAACGCAAAGCAAGCTGCCTGTGCAATACACGGACGCTGTCCGGCAATACCTCTCTTGCAGCCAAGACGTCGAGACTATACCGCCATTCGACCCTTTTGGAGCCGTCAACATTGCCTATTTCCTCCTGTCAAGCGCTAGGGAGGTCTCAGGATGGTCCGCCATGACTGGACAGCTGAGTCTCGATCGCTTCGAGGCATTGCGCGCTTCTCTCGTCACGCTCGCTTCCTCTCTCTGTCCGCAAGGCGAGACTGCGATACCTACTCACTCCGCGACCAGGGCTGCGACCTGGGAAATGGCCATGATCGAGTTCTTCATCTGGTCTCCCGCGCATACCTCGGGGATCGTCGAGGGCAATTTGGATGCCATGCTCTCCCGCTCGACTCAGCACGCGCTCACTTCGAAGCTGGAATTCCAAGTGGACGTTGTGGCTGCCATCCAGCCGCATCTGGACTGGTTCATGAGGTACCTTGATGCTACACGAGAGGTTGCAGGCGAGGCACCTTGGGTTGTGCTCTTCGCTTATCGCGCTTTCCTTCTGACTTGGCAGCTTTTGAGAGAAGGCATTCCTGGCGCTATGGCTGCTATTGGAGTGAAGGATGGCGATGCAGACGCTGCTGTGATGTGGGCCAAAGGCGCTTTTGGTAGAAGGGCGCAGTGGCAGCTCAGCAAGTTGGTGTTGCAGCAAATAGACTTGCTGGGCGATTTGCCATGTATTTGACCCCCTAAGTGGAGCGAAGACTGTACTCCAACTCCACATAATGCGAGGAGACTGGGCGCGTTGGATCGCAGCGGCTCGGGGCGGCGTTCGGGACGCCCTGGCATGTCGAAAGTTTGCGCGCGTTGACGACTACCATCCATCTTCGCCACAATTGTGGCGATGAACCACCGTGTCCCTACTGCTGGGATGCAGGTTGTAACTTTGCATCAGGATCTTGAATGGATGAGCCCATGGTTCACCCGATTATTGATTGACAAATCCTGAAGCTCTCATAGTCGTGTCAATGCGCTTTGTCAACGCCACAGCAGCAGTGTTGCAATAATGGCGAGCCTTTGACTTGCCTTTCCCGCATTGTGCCGCCTTTCCCACTCGCGGGGCTGAACCGCCGTCGCGCTAAGTCAGACCGGCGTCCCACTCTCCGTCGCACCAGCAGGGCGGATACCTGAAGGATCACCACAGACCGCTCAAATTTCCCTCGCCTGGTGTTCTAGATGCAAAACATGAGAGGCGCTGACCCTCTTCATCTCCTGGGCGGGATCAGAAACGTTTCAACATCCTTCGGTGCCTGACGCGATCGCCGGGCATCCGACATGGTGCCCCAGCAATAAAAGGGATTCGACAACAGCTTTCAAGTCAAGCTCTTTGACTGGAACAAGACAGTATAATATTGAAGTCCTCGCTTCTTCGCATTGTGCCGAGCTACTCAGTTAGACTTTCCACACGAGAACGAAAGACGCCGCCAGCACGACATTCGATCCTCAATCTCAAAGCGACGAGCTTGAGCGGCCCAAGTAATGCATGTTGCTGATTGGATCTCTGCCTTTTGCCTAGCTGGCGTTGCTGTAGGAGCATCCACGCACAACACCAGCAATCGGGCGGCAGCCTGTGAAGAAGGCAGCTGCGGTGATTTGCAGCTTCACGAGAGACCTACAAGACAGACTATCGCCCAAAACGTTGGCAACAGGGGTCTCATTTTTGCTGGAGCCAAGATTGCCAACGCTGCCCTCGACACTGTACTCAAGATATTGGTCAGACACGATGTCATCGACTCCACAGCGGACGAAGACGTCCGGGACATCGTTGGATTCTGCGAGAGGGCCCTCATCTATGGTTTCACAGCGCAATCCACAAAGGACGTCTCGTTTTACCTTGCGGGAATTGGTGCCGAGGCGGTTGTCCGCCGTGGAGAAGATCGTGTTTCTTATCACCATGATTTCTGGGATCTCGTCGATGAACAGGGTCACCCTAACCAAGGTGATTTTGGGGGCCGCCCTTACCTATGTAACCATACTCTTGGCTCCATTGTTGGAAAAGGCGGTCGCAACGTGACCACTCTAACGGAGAAACGTGGTTATTTACTGAAGCACCTGCTACATTATGCCGACTCCAACGGCACGCTCTTCTTCCAATCCCGAACCGAATCGGAGGCGGACCACTCGAGGAAAAGAGACAACACATATGACCGTTACCCAGTCTTTGATGCGGAAGGCGCCGGTTTCAAGTACATTGTCAAGAACTGGGACCCGTCAAGCCCTCCGGCATCTCAAAGCGATGGGGCTCAGCTTGCGCACAATGTTTGTCAACACTACGTCTACAACACGAGGGACAAGAACTACGCCTTCTATAAAGAGTTCTACACGAACGGGGGATGGGGCCATGAAGTTTGTTTGATCGCCGAGACGGCAGGGTTTGGATTGAATAACGAGTGGCCGAAATGCTTGAGCGATCATGTAATCGACGAGTTGTGATTCGACAAATTACATATGTTCGAGTATGAGTGCCTTCAATCGCTCACTTGCAATGCTTGTATCCTAGAATTTCTCCCAGAATCTGATGTGGCGTACCGTTCAGCTTGGCCAAAGGGGTTTTCTCGATACAACGCACATAATCGTGGAAGTGTTTAACGAGACTGGTAAACACACGTCGGATGTGTGTTCCAGACAAGGATCCAATCAGTGGGTCAAGCTCCTCCCGCATTGCATTCGGGAGCCCGAGCGTATCAACGACCAAAGGGAGATCCGTGAAGCTACCGTGTGCGGTATTTTCAATTGCCAGGGCAACTTTCGTTGTCTTTTGGGTGTTTTGCCAGACGGAGATCCAGCTTGGGTCGGTTGTGAGATTTTTGCCATCGTGGGTCACGATCATGAGTGGACTCTTTGCTCCTCGAGAGAGTAAGGGACCGAAAAAGGTGCCGTCGAGGTTGATAGCGGCTGCTAGTCTACTGTCTTGAAGAGCCGCTTCTGCACCCGCAGCACCGCCGAGCGAGTGTCCAAAAATCGTAAATTTCTGATTTTTTGCGCAAGCATGGCCTCCGAGCAGAAAGTCTCCGGTACGCTTTGTTGGAAGCTGATCCATGACGAAGTGAATGTCTTTAACGCGCACATCGACAGCCGCTGCGATCTGTCCGTCGCTGGTGATGTTAGCCGCCAACGCAGTGGAACCATCGGTAAACTCCACAAAGTCGGTGTCGTAGGGATGATCGATCGTCACGACGATGAAACCTTCGCTTGAGAGAGACTGGGCCATAGCGCTGTAGATTAGCCTAGAGTTGCCTAGACCGGGAGAGAAGAGAACGATAGGAAAAGACTTGCTCAAGACAGCACGGTGGCGCGACAGGTTGCAGGACGATAGTTTCAGAGAGCCGAAAGTGTCGCTAGCCACGCCGTACGCAGCGTACATTGCGTCGTAAAAAGCCGCAGTGCCTACTGGCATGTAGCGAAGCTGGCCTTCGAGGCATTGTTCGCGTAAAGCAACAGGGTAGAAAGCAGACACTATCAGTTTTCGATGTTGCGAGCTATTAGTAGTATTGGCGAAGGGATCGTGACGAGACGTGTCGATGAGCATGGCTACCGCTGATCCAGTACCGTACTGTCCACTAGGAGGGGGCAGCGTGGATACTGTCGCTCCAGCGAGAGTGAAAAGGCCGGAGAGGATGTTTGCAATACGCATAATGATCGAAAAATTCGCGACGCGGATAAAGTCATTTAATGACAAGCAAGAGACGGAAGTGTAAGGACTGCCAGACGGACTATGAGAAGGCGATGTGACTAGCATCTTATATATGCTATTCCCTCTCAATACTTTAGTATATTATAACAATTTTCAAGATAACGCCGCGAGGTCACTACCCGAAGCGGTATAGCCAGTGTCATAGGGGAGCGACGCCTACGTAGAGGCTCCTTATAGTATTTAACAAGTTCGATACCGCGAGGAGGAAGTTCTCTATCTAAGTCCGCTTAAAAGGGGGCGGAGCGCTAAGGTTATCCTACTATACGCGGGCGTAGCCCGTATATACTCTTAGGGCTTACCCCTTTATATTAGTATAGCTAAAGGAATTTAAAGAGAATTTAGGGGTTTAATTACTCTATATATATAAAAGAACTAAAAAAAATAAAATAAATATTTTCTAAAGAGTTTTTAGAATATAACTTTATTTTAGCTATAAAATTTAAAATGATTAAAGTAGAACTTATTAAGGAAAAGAAAAACCCCCTTAGATATTAGAGCTATTTAATTTAACTTTTTTTTTATTTAAAATATATAAAGTAATTAAAAGGATAATTTTAAGTATTATTAAAAAAGTATAGTAGGAATAAAAAAATTAAGAAAAAAAGAAAAGATAGAAAGTAAAAAGAATAATATATAAAAGAAATCTAGATAAATTATTTAACTTTTTTAAGGTCTCTTTTATTTATTAGTTTTAATCTTTTAAGGTCTTCCTCTCCTTCTCTTAATAGGTTCTTAAAAAGAATCTTTTTTTATTAGAATATTAAGGTTATTATCTTCTTTTAATATTAAACTTCCTTTATTATTAAACGATCTCTTAGAACTTCTAACTAATCTAACTAAGCTATTATCTCTTTCTCTATTAATATTTAAAGTCCTATTAACTAAAGGACTATTAGAAGCTAAA